>CM057243.1:74884-77384 GCA_029931835.1 Etheostoma nigrum
CATGGGGACAACATGAAGACAACATGAGGGCAACATGAGGGCAACATGAGGGCAACATGAGGGCAACATGAGGACAACATGAGGACAACATGAAGCAACATGAAGACAACATGAAGACAACATGAGGACAACATGAGGACAACATGAAGACAACATGAAGACAACATGAAGACAACATGAGGACAACATGAAGACAACATGAAGACAACATATACTGAGAGGTTTATGCCTCGACGCAGAGGTCCAGGGCTTGAATCCGACCTATGGTGATTTCCTGCGTGTCTCCCCTTTCTCACCTAGCTGTCCTATCAAATAAAGGTGGAAAAGCCCAAAAAATATGTATTTAAAAGTGATTAATTATGCTTTCTGTGTTACTGTCAGGTGTCTTTGTTTTAAGCAGCCAGCGTCTGTTCTCCATTATGATTTACGAATTCCACCATCGACTTTTTATGCATCTCAGAGCGTCTTTTTTTAGGAGGAAAATGGTTTAACTTTCCTGAAAAAACGCCGTACGTCAAACGCTTGTTTTGACAGCCGACCACAATGACACGCAGACCTGTCGTTTCCATAGCAACAGGAAAAAATGAGAGTCAGACCACAGCGAGTTATACGGTATGACCGGTTGCTCCCTGTACAGGGACCTCACTTTGTTTATCTAACGTTAGCATCTCTCTCTCTCTCTCTCTCTCTCTCTCTAGCTCGCTCCACCGCTTTGTTTATCTAACGTTAGCATCTCTCTCTCTCTCTCTCTCTCTCTCTCTCTCTCTCTCTTTCTCTCTCTAGCTCGCTCCACCGCTTTGTTTATCTAACGTTAGCATCTCTCTCTCTCTCTCTCTAGCTCGCTCCACCGCTTTGTTTATCTAACGTTAGCATCTCTCTCTCTCTCTCTTCTCTCTCTAGCTCGCTCCACCGCTTTGTTTATCTAACGTTAGCATCTCTCTCTCTCTCTCTCTCTCTCTCTAGCTCGCTCCACCGCTTTGTTTATCTAACGTTAGCATCTCTCTCTCTCTCTCTCTCTCTAGCTCGCTCCACCGCTTTGTTTATCTAACGTTAGCATCTCTCTCTCTCTCTCTCTCTCTCACTCTCTAGCTCGCTCCACCGCTTTGTTTATCTAACGTTAGCATCTCTCTCTCTCTCTCTCTCTCTCTCTAGCTCGCTCCACCGCTTTGTTTATCTAACGTTAGCATCTCTCTCTCTCTCTCTCTCTCTCTCTCTAGCTCGCTCCACCGCTTTGTTTATCTAACGTTAGCATCTCTCTCTCTATCTCTCTCTCTCTCTCTCTCTAGCTCGCTCCACCGCTTTGTTTATCTAACGTTAGCATCTCTCTCTCTCTCTCTCTCTCTCTCTCTCTCTCTAGCTCGCTCCACCGCTTTGTTTATCTAACGTTAGCATCTCTCTCTCTCTCTCTGTTCCTTCTCTGTTCTTTCTCTAGCTCGCTCCACCCCTTTATTTTATCTAATGTTAGCACCTCTCTCTCTCTCTCTCTAGCTCGCTCCACCGCTTTGTTTATCTAACGTTAGCATCTCTCTCTCTCTCTCTCTCTCTCTCTCTAGCTCGCTCCACCGCTTTGTTTATCTAACGTTAGCATCTCTCTCTCTCTCTCTGTTCCTTCTCTGTTCTTTCTCTAGCTCGCTCCACCCCTTTATTTTATCTAATGTTAGCACCTCTCTCTCTCTCTCTTTAGCTCGCTCCACCGCTTTGTTTATCTAACGTTAGCACCTCTCTCTCTCTTTAGCTCGCTCCACCCCTTTATTTTATCTAATGTTAGCACCTCTCTCTCTCTCTCTCTCTCTTTAGCTCGCTCCACCGCTTTGTTTATCTAACGTTAGCACCTCTCTATCTCTCTCTTTCTTCTCTGTTCTTTCTCTAGCTCGCTCCACCACTTTGTTTATCTAACGTTAGCATCTCTCTCTCTGTTCTTTCTCTAGCTCGCTCCACCCCTTTGTTTATCTAACGTTAGCATCTCTCTCTCTCTCTCTGTTCTTTCTCTAGCTCGCTCCACCCCTTTGTTTATCTAACGTTAGCATCTCTCTCTCTCTCTCTGTTCTTTCTCTAGCTCGCTCCACCCCTTTGTTTATCTAACGTTAGCATCTCTCTCTCTCTCTCTGTTCTTTCTCTAGCTCGCTCCACCACTTTGTTTATCTAACGTTAGCATCTCTCTCTCTCTCTCTGTTCTTTCTCTAGCTCGCTCCACCACTTTGTTTATCTAATGTTAGCACCCTCTCTCTCTCTCTAGCTCGCTCCGCCACTTTGTTTATCTAACGTTAGCACCTCTCTCTCTAGCTCGCTCCACCCCTTTGTTTATCTAACGTTAGCACCTCTCTCTCTCTCTCTCTCTCTAGCTCGCTCCGCCACTTTGTTTATCTAACGTTAGCACCGCTCCACATATACTGTAGCAATAAGATAAAATAGACTTCATTAATCCCACACTGGGGAAATTCCTGTGCTACAAAGGAGAGACAATATACAGAAAGTATTATAAGAAACAGAAAAAAACTGA
>CM057243.1:82384-94884 GCA_029931835.1 Etheostoma nigrum
TATACACCCCCCTATGTTAAAATACAGGGGGCATAAGTATACACCCCCTATGTTAAAATACAGGGGCATAAGTATACACCCCCTATGTTAAAATACAGGGGGCATAAGTATACACCCCCTATGTTAAAATACAGGGGGCATAAGTATACACCCCCCTATGTTAAAATACAGGGGGCATACAATATGGGACCTTTAACTTTTAACTCTGGACTCTCACTCTGTTAAAACAATATTTCTGAATTAATTTTTTGAATTATTCTACTTTGATTCCTTACAATTTTGGTGATTTTTTTTTTACTTTTGTCCAAAGAAGATATAAAAGAAAAATAATGTATTTATCAAAATGTATTCTTGCGTTCATCAACATAACCCATCCATCCATCCATCCATCCATCATCCATCCGTCCATCATCCATCCGTCCATCATCCATCAATCCATCCATCATCCATCATCCATCCGTCCATCATCCATCCATCCATCATCCATCCATCATCTATCATCCATCCATTCATCCATCCATCCATTCATCCATCCATCCATCATCCATTCATCGATTCATCCATCATCCATCCATCCATCCATCATCCATCCATCCATCCATCATCCATCCATCCATCCATCCATCCATCATCCATCCATCCATCATCCATCCATCATCCATCCATCCATCATCCATCATTCGATTCCAACCCTCCATCCATTTATTCATCAGTCCTCCCCTCCTCTCTCCATTTATCTGGTCATACATTCATCCTCCAGCCATCCTTTCATCCACTCATTCAATATTGATTTATCCAAAATGTGTCCATCCATCCAATCATAACAACCCATTGTTCTATCCATTCATCCTTTAGCCATCGACTCATCCATCAGTCGTTTTATCCATTATTTCATCCACCCATCAATCCATTCATCCTTCCATTTATGAATACATCATCCATCCACACATCTGTCATCAGACTATCCATCTGTTCATCCATTCTTTCTCCACCTTACTCATCAATCAACTTTATCATTTGTTCATCCTCTATCTTTCATTTATCTATCTATTTTTCTGTCCATCTATCTTCATAACCCATCCATGCATCCCTCCCTCCTCCCTCCATCCCTCCATCCAGTCTGACCTCACTCAGTATCTCCGTCAGCTCTTTGACAAACTGGGTCTCGGTGGTTTCCGGCAGGAGAGAATAAAGAGACGAGGAAATCTCCGTCTTCACATTTCCTTTGTATTTGATCTGAAACACAAAAAACACATAAGGTCTATATAAAAGAGACTTCAGATACAGTATTAGGGACCACTAAGGTCTATATAAAGAGACTTCAAATACAGTATTAGGGACCACTAAGGTCTATATAAAAGAGACTTCAGATACAGTATTAGGGGACCACTAAGGTCTATATAAAGAGACTTCAGATACAGTATTAGGGACCACTAAGGTCTATATAAAAGAGACTTCAGATACAGTATTAGGGACCACTAAGGTCTATATAAAAGAGACTTCAGATACAGTATTAGGGACCACTAAGGTCTATATAAAGAGACTTCAGATACAGTATTAGGGACCACTAAGGTCTATATAAAAGAGACTTCAGATACAGTATTAGGGGACCACTAAGGTCTATATAAAAGAGACTTCAGATACAGTATTAGGGGACCACTAAGGTCTATATAAAAGAGACTTCAGATACAGTATTAGGGGACCACTAAGGTCTATATAAAAGAGACTTCAGATACAGTATTAGGGGACCACTAAGGTCTATATAAAAGAGACTTCAGATACAGTATTAGGGGCCCACTAAGGTCTATATAAGGTCTTTGCACTATTTAGGATTTAATGTTTTATTTGTAATTATTGCACTGGGTCGGAGAGACATGCATTTTCCATTCCTCTGGATGCCTGGCACATAATTTGAATAAACTAATAAACTACATAAACTTGTGCTCTCCATGTACCATTTTTAGATTTCATAGTTTTAGCAGTTTTTCTTGCGATGCTTTGAAATGTCTTCTATCTAGAGTACTACGCTGCTGGCCTTTGTGGAGTAATGATGCCAATGATCTTCTTCGTGTGTGTGCATAACACGGCGACCAGCTGTTGGTGTTTTGACGTGTACGCACCTCGCTCTGCAGCTCTGAAGCCTCTCTGGCGTGTTGAGTCTCGGGAGTCTCCGCCAGGACCGAGTACAGAGACATCGACGCCTCCTTCTTTCCCTCCTCTTTGTACTTCGACTGAAACACATTTACAGCAAAAAAGATCAGGATGGCGGATCTATGAGCTCGAGCCTGGGAGTGAAAACTCTTCTTCTTTCTTTTTTTAAGGAAATGTGTTGTTTCTTCATAAGGCTGTTTGAAGTTTAACATTTGGTTTCCAGGTTAATGCATTACATCAAGTTATTAAAAATAGATATCAACAACTCTGTGTGTGTTTGTGTGTGTGTGTGTGCGTTTGTGTGTGTGTGTGCGTGTGCATGCATGTTTATGCAAAGTTGTGTGTGTGTGTTTGTGCGTGTGTATGTGTGTGCGTGTGTGCGTTTGTGCGTGTGTGCATGTTTATGTGTGTTTGTGTGTGTGTGTGTGCATGTGGCCATGTGTTTTTGTGCGTGAATGTGTGTGTGCATGCATGTTTATGCGTGTTTGTGTGTTTGTGTGTGTGCGTGTGTGTGTGTGTGTGTGTGTTTGTGCGTGAGTGTGTTTGTGTGTGTGTTTGTGTGTGTGTGTGTGCGTGTGTGTGTGTGCGTGTGTGTGTGTGTGTGTGTTTGTGCGTGAGTGTGTTTGTGTGTGTGTTTGTGTGTGTGTGTGTGTGTGTGCGTGTGTGTGCGTGCATGCATGTGTGTGTGTGCGTGTGTGTGCGTGCATGCATGTGTGTGTGTGTGTGTGCAGACCTCAGATATCACAGCGCTGATGTTCTTGGAGTGGATGAGTTCGGCTCCAGGAACAAACAGACTCTGACCCCTCATCTTCTCCAGGTCCTCCTTATACTTCACCTGCAGGGGGAGGAGACACGTGTGAGTGTGTGTGTGTGTGTGTGTGTGTGTGTGTGTGTGAGTGTGTGTGAGTGTGTGTGTGTGTGTGTGTGTGTGTGTGTGTGTCTGTGCGCGCAGGTTATTATACTGCCATTTAAATATTTTAATGTTTGAACGATTGATTTTTGTTTCGAAGTCTGCTTGTTTTTTCAAAGAAACCTTAACGTTGGACCCTGTATTCCTATTGGTTGCCAGGCTGAGGTGGGCGTGGCTCACCTGCGTCATGGAGCTGGGAAGATTAGAAAAGGGAAGTTTAAGACAGACGGAGAGAGTTGGAGGAGAAAGGAGACGTGTTTCTGAATCTCGTGATTCCCCATCGAGTCAGTGATGTTAATGATCTGTCTGCGTCTGAAATATCTCCAAAAGAAACACTTGAACAAAAACATGAAGACAACATGAGGACAACATGAAAGCAACATGAGGACAACATGAGAGCAACATGAAAGCAACATGAGGACAACATGAGGACAACATGAGGGCAACATGAGGGCAACATGAGGGCAACATGAGGACAACATGAGGGCAACATGAGGACAACATGAGGGCAACATGAAGACAACATGAGGACAACATGAGGGCAACATGAGGGCAACATGAGGACAACATGAGGGCAACATGAGGGCAACATGAGGACAACATGGGGACAACATGAGGGCAACATGAGGACAACATGAAGACAACATGAAGACAACATGAGGACAACATGAGGACAACACGAGGACAACATGAAGACAACATGAGGACAACATGAAAGCAACATGAAGACGACATGTGGACAACATGAAGACAACACGAGGACAACACGAGGACAACATGAAGACAACATGAGGACAACATGAGGGTTAAAAATGTCCAAAAGTAAGAGCTAGTGTTCGGCTGCGTCTGATTGGACGTTTGGTCAAACAACAGACGGGCAGATTCTCTGGGGAGACCCAGGAGAGGAAAGGGAATTAATCCACAGATTAGAGGACAACATGTCCGCCGCCGCTATCTGTGGGTACAAAACTAAAGCAACGGTACTAAATACTGGTCGGCTGTCTTCTCACCAGCAAGGGAAAAGTACTTATTGTCACATACACATACATGTAGATATTAATAATAATAATAATAATATTAATAATAATAACTGTATTAATCTGCAAGGAGAAATTACAATTTACACTGTTATTACACACATTACACACAGGCCTGAATACACACACATGCTCAGTACCTATGCACTAATGGAGAGATGTCAGTGTGTGTGTGTGTGTGTGGAAAGGTGCCCTGAGCAGTTGGGGGTTCGTTACCTTGCTCAAGAGCACCTTGGCAGTGCCCAGGAAGTGAACTGGCCCCTCTCCAGCTACCAGTCCACCACCAGACTTTGGTCCGGTGGTGGACTTGAACCACGACCCTCCGGTTCCCAACCCAAATCCCTACCTTCTTCTAGAGAACATACTCTTCAACACCATGTGCTGTCCTTACTAGAGCTGCAAAGATTAATCAGTTAGTTGTCAACTACTCAATTAATTGATGATTTGAGTTGATAAAGTCTCTGATGTCAGCTCGTTAAATATGAACATTGTCCTGAATATCTTTGAGTTGTGGACAAAACGAGACATTTGAGGACGTCATCTTGGACATTTTTAGAGAAAACTAATGAATTCATGCATCATTGACTATGAAGATAATATATAGTTGCAGCCCGAGATGTCGTATACTAAAGCTCTCGCTCTATCCATTCAGGCTGCCAGGAGCACAACTTTAAGCGGTGTACGTCTCCATGGTAACAGCAACATCTCCAAACCGGGCGTTAGGACTGAGGCGAGGAAGGTGAAGATGAAGATGTTTTCATCCCGCCTACGCACGTGATTCTGAGACCTGGGAGGGTTAGAATAGTCAAATCCTTCTGCAAGTGATGATTAATAGAGATGGTTAATAGAGAGACAGACAGACAGGCAGGCAGACAGACAGGCAGGCAAGTAGACAGACAGGCATACAGGCAGGCAGGCAGGCAGGCAGCTAGACAGCTAGACAGGCAGCAGGCAGGCAGGAAGACAGACAGACATACAGACAGACAGCTAGACATACAGGCATACATGCAGACAGACAGGCATGCAGACAGACACACAGACAGACAGCTAGACATACAGGCATACATGCAGACAGACAGGCATGCAGACAGACACACAGACAGACAGCTAGACAGCTAGACAGACAGGCATACATGCAGACAGGGAGGCAGGCAGACAGACAGCTAGACATACAGCTAGACAGCTAGACAGACAGGCAGACAGACAGACAGACATACAGCTAGACAGACAGGTAGACAGCTAGACAGCTAGACATACAGCTAGACAGACAGCTAGACAGACAGGCAGGCAGACAGCTAGACAGCTAGACAGACAGCTAGACAGACAGACAGGCAGGCAGACAGGCAGCAGCTGGAGGAAGCAGGAGATTTTCTAAAGTAGGTTGACGAGCTGATGAGTCATTGTGCCGAGCTGTGAAGTTTGACTCGCACCAGGGAATCGATGTCTCACCCTCCCACGTCCCACAACAGCGCTCAGCCTCATTCACCCATCTACTGCCACACGGAGGCTACAAGAGTGTACATGAATCAGGGGCCAGTCATCTGGTATGGTTACCAATAGCAACCCTGTGTTCAGTTCCTATCATAATCAGAGGGGAGGGAGATGATGACAACAACGTGTTGAAGGCTTCACAGCCAGAAATATTCTATTCATGAGTTGGAAATCAAACAGAAACTGCAGCAGACTCAAATATCTGGGTCAGTATCAAGTGTTATGTAACTACTATATATTTTACCATCAAGCTGTCAAACTGTAGGTGTGACACATGTCTTCTCCACCAAGGCTAACCAGGTGCTGGTTCTGGTTCTGGTGCTGGTTCCGGTTCTGGTGCTGGTTCTACTCGCCAGTTTATCTAAGAACCAAGCTGGATCTTCCACAGCCTGAGAGCCAGAGCAGGGCTACGTCACAACGTGACTGCAAAACACCTCCGTTGTCATAGCAACACATCATGACAATCAACAATAATGGAGGACTACATGCCCGATACTTTTGCTCCTGGCTTTACAAATCCACCCTGGAATTCAGAGACGGGCCTCGACAGACCACCGTGGACAGAGGACGCGTTCAAGAAGAAAGGGAATCATCTCGCACGATTTAACTTTTATTATAATATTTTGCTGGGTTGCCATGGCAACATCAGCAGCGTAGCTACAGCAAAACACCGTTAGGGTGAACAGACGTCCCGGTTTGACCGGGGCGGTCCCAATTTTACCGACAAAAAGCCTACCGGGACCCGCTCCCAGCACCTGACGTAGCCGGTTCTGATCTCTAGACCAGCGCTGAGTTGGTGCTGAGTGGGAACCCGTTTTCTTGGCCCAGAACCAGGTTTATTTGTGTGGAAAAGCAAAGAACCGGTTCGATATTTGGCACTGACTCCGAACCAGCACCAGAACTGCCTCGGTGGAGAAGACATATCAGAGCCCAGTGAATGGACTTACATCACTGATGAGCAGGCTGCACCTCCTGTTGAATGCTGGGTCTGGAAGTGGAGGCTTTACATCAGAGGACGCCTGGAAACACAAAAGCACACATAAGACTTCTTAGGCCAACACCTACAGTCTTACAATGGATGGAAAATAGCCTCTAGGCTAGTTTTGACACATTTTTACTTGTATGTATTATTCGTGTGCATTGTCCCTGACAAATAAACCTGAAATAAACACAGGAAATAAATGAAATATTGACGCTGGTTTACGATGTTATTCTTCTCTCTGCACGATCTGCAGCGTTTGCTCAGTTTGCTGTGACATTATTCGACCCCTGTGAGTCCACCAGAGGTACCTTTTCTAACTTATGCATCGTTAATCCCTCACCCCTGTCTGACAGGCCCGGATTCAGTCCTAAAATCCCACTATCAAAGGCTAATAATGGCTAGTAATCCTCTCTGAGGGCGAATATAAACCTGCAGTGCTAGAGGGGGGGGGACTTGTAATTAGGGCTCTGTAATATATTGATATTAGATCGATATTGTGATATGAGACTAGAGTTTGTCTTAAATTTTGGATATCGTAATATCGTGATATGATCAATAATTCCTCAAATAAAAGCCCTTTATTTACCTGAAGCAGGCTTCTATTAGAGGCAGGCCTCTATTTCTAATTCCATCTGTTTAATAAGTATAATTGTTTTAAATAAACCGTTTTAGGTGGACAGAGAGCATTCATTTTTTTAAGAAACATTTTCAAAAATATCTCTTATTAAGGGGGCTGAATTATTTTGCACGCCCAATTTTTTCAGTTTTTTATTTGTTAAAAAAGTCAGAAATATCCAATAAATTTCGTTCCACTTCATGATCGTGTCCCACTTGTTGTTGATCCTTCACAAAAAAATGACAGTTTTATATTTTTATGTATATCTGATATGTGGCAAAAGGTCGAAAAGTTCAAAGGGGCCGAATACTTTCGTAGGGCACTATAAAAAAAAAAAAAAATCCCCCTCTCACCCCTTGTGGGGGGGTATGTGTCCTCCTCAAGCTCGGGTCCTCTACCAGAGGCCTGGGAGTTTGAGGGTTCAGTATCTTAGCTGTTCCTAGGACTGCACTCTTCTGGACAGAGACCTCTGATGTTTTACCTGGAATCTGCTGGAGCCCCTCTCCCAGTTTGGGGGTCCCAGCCCCCCCCTCTGGAGCCCCTCTCCCAGTTTGGGGGTCCCAGCCCCCCCCTCTGGAGCCCCTCTCCCAGTTTGGGGGTCCCAGCCCCCCCAGTGCTCCGATTACCACTGGCACCACTGTTGCTCTCACTTTCCACATCTTCTCTAACTCCTCTTTCAGCCCTTGGTATTTCTCGAGCTTCTCGTGTTCCTTCTTCTTGATGTTGCGATCGCTTGGGATTGCCACATCTATCACTACTGCCTTCTTCTGCTGTCTGTCCATCAACACCATGTCTGGTTGGTTAGCCATCACCAGTTTGTCAGTCTGGATCTTGAAGTCCCACAGGATCTTTCTGGACTACCTTAGGAGGTGTCTTCCATTTTGACCTTGGGACTTCCAGCCCATACTGGTGGCAGATGTTCCTGTACACTATGACAGCTACCTGGTTATGGCGTTCCATGTACGCACTTCCTGCCTGCATCTTACACCCTGCTGTTATGTGCTGTACTCTCTCAGGGGCATCCTTGCACAGTCTGCACCTAGGGTCCTGCCTGGTGTGGTAGACCCCGGCCTCTATTGATCCTGTACTGGGGTCCTGCCTGGTGTGGTAGACCCCGGCCTCTATTGATCCTGTACTGGGGTCCTGCCTGGTGTGGTAGACCCCGGCCTCTATTGATCTTGTACTGGGGTCCTGCCTGGTGTGGTAGACCCCGGCCTCTATTGATCCTGTACTGGGGTCCTGCCTGGCATGGTAGACCCCGGCCTCTATTGATCCTGTACTGAGTGCCTGTTCTTGTGCTGCCATGATTAGTGCCTCTGTGCTGTCCTATATATATATATATAGGACTATATATATATATATATATGTGTGTGTGTGTGTGTGAATGAACTCATTTCAAGCACCGAAACAATTCGTCCAACACATCATAAATTAAGGCTGGTTTTCAAATAAAACAACATCAATGTTGCAGCTTCAGCGCCAAATGATCTCTTTACACATACATCACTACACGGAAAGCTGAGTTTGTTATGAACATCTTGATGTAAAACACACATGGGGGTCAGTTATATGCAAATACCCTAAAAAGATAAATTTAAGAAGAAGTGTGAGAATACCCTGAGACCCCAGAGGGGTAACTGAGCTGAATGCTGGGGTTGGATGTTGCAGGAAGTTCTCACCTCAAAGGGTCTGAACAACTTCTTAGCTTGACTCTCCTCTTCCTCTCCATTCTCCTCCTCCTCTTCCTCTGTTAGTTTGTCAGTCCCAACCTCCACCTTCTCCTCAACAACGGTGGTCACTGACGTCTCCTGGACAGAGTCTCCTCCCTGTCCTTCCAACCTTGTATCTTCCCTCCGTTCTCCATCTAACCCCGGAGCGTCCTCTTCCTCCATCTGTCCGTCACCTCTGGGGAGAAAGCACAGTACACGTTAAACCTCATTTTACTCATAATGCTGTTTCTATTAGTTATGTAATGTTTAACCTTCATGTTGTCCTCATGTTGTACCCATGTTGTCCTCATATTGTCCTCGTGTTAACCCTCATGTTGTCCTCATGTTAACCCTCATGTTGTCCTCATGTTGTCCCCATGTTGTCCTCATGTTGCCCTCATGTTGTCTTCATGTTGTCCTCATGTTGCCCTCATGCTGTCCTCATGTTGCCCTCATGTTGTCCTCATGTTGCCCTCATGTTGCCCTCATGTTGTCTTCATGTTGTCCCCATGTTGTCTTCATGTTGCCCTCATGTTGTCTTCATGTTGTCCCCATGTTGCCTTCATGTTGTCCTCATGTTGTCTTCATGTTGCCCTCATGTTGTCTTCATGTTGTCCTCATGTCGCCCTCATGTTGCCTTCATGTTGTCTTCATATTGTCCTCGTGTTAACCCTCATGTTGTCTTCATGTTGCCCTCATGTTGTCTTCATGTTGTCCTCATGTCGCCCTCATGTCGCCCTCATGTTGTCTTCATATTGTCCTCGTGTTAACCCTCATGTTGTCCTCATGTTAACCCTCATGTTGTCCTCATGTTGTCCCCATGTTGTCCTCATGTTGCCCTCATGTTGTCTTCATGTTGTCCTCATGTTGCCCTCATGCTGTCCTCATGTTGCCCTCATGTTGTCCTCATGTTGTCTTCATGTTGTCCCCATGTTGTCTTCATGTTGCCCTCATGTTGTCTTCATGTTGTCCCCATGTTGCCTTCATGTTGTCCTCATGTTGTCTTCATGTTGCCCTCATGTTGTCTTCATGTTGTCCTCATGTCGCCCTCATGTTGCCTTCATGTTGTCCTCATGTTGTCTTCAGGTTGCCTTCATGTTGTCCTCATGTTGTCCTCATGTTGTCCTCATGTTGCCTTCATGTTGTCCTCATGTTGTCTTCAGGTTGCCTTCATGTTGTCCTCATGTTGCCCTCATGTTGTCCTCATGTTGTCTTCATGTTGTCCCCATGTTGCCTTCATGTTGTCTTCATGTTGTCTTCATGTTGTCCTCATGTTGTCCCCATGTTGTCCTCATGTTGTCCCCATGTTGTCCTCATGTTGTCCCCATGTTGCCCTCATGTTGTCCTCATGTTGCCCTCATGTTGTCCTCATGTCGTCTTCATGTTGTCCTCATGTTGTCTTCATGTTGTCCTCATGTTGTCCCCATGTTGTCCTCATGTTGTCCTATATCAATCTTCTTTTTAATTCCCCAAAATAACATGATTGATTCCACCCAACGCTCTTTGCCAAGTACAAATCTCTACTTTCATTAATTTTGGGGCGTCTTATTCAATTTTATAGCATTGTAAAACAAATGGAAGTGTTTTTGAAATAGTATTGAGTAAAAGTTGACATATTCCAGTCTGTGATTATCATCAACATCCATTCCTTTAATTTTAGTCTCAATAATTCCTAATTTCTGCTTTTCTAACTCAAACATTAGGTATAATTTCCTATAAATGAGGTTTATTGACCATAAATTCCAAAAATAACTGTAAAACTAAAGTTAATAAGTTAGTGTTACAAAGTGTTGAAAACGTCAAAAAAAGTGACAAATATCGGAAAAGACTCAAAAGCGTTGAAAATTTTGACAAAAAGGTAATAAAAAGTTAAAAACATTGATAAGAAAGCCTCAACAAGGTTCACATTGACACAATTTCAGTTAATTTTTTTTTTGTCACAAAAAAATGGGCCGTCGAAATCAGATGAAAATTTCAACCTTAAAATATCAAAACCTTTGGAAAAAACACCAAAAACATTTTTTAAAAAAAAGCACCCGAAACATTGAAAAAGTGGCAAAAATGTTGAAAAAAAAGTGACCAAAGCATTTTTCTTTCATGGTTGATGGGAGGACAACACCAGAATAAAAAAAAACACTGATAAGTAAAGGTATTAAAACAAGGTAAGAAGGAACAGGATCCGTTAAAAGGGAAAAGAAGGAAGAACATTTATTTATTTATTTATGAAACATTATTCACTCACAAAGTAATTCGGTGTCCTTAAAGGTCGGATTTTTACTAATTTTTTTGAATTAAGGCATTAAGATCAATTTCCAAAAGATGATTTTTTATTCCTCTTCTTATTAGCCTGGGTGTGTCTCGGACTCGAGACCGTTTTTCTATGTTCTCGGACTTGTCTCGGACTCGCTAGTATTTGGACTTGGACTTGTCTCGGTCTCGGCCACTGGTCTTGCCCAATATGGCTTTTGGTCTTGACCGAGTCCAGGTGTCTTTATTATGTTGATAATAATATTGGAGGGAAAGGAAAACCCAAAATGATTGTCTTGATACTGTCATGCATAAGACCTTTATTCTGTCCTGGACTCGGTCTTGTCTTGGACTCTAACCTTTTTGGACTCTGTCTTGACTTGGACTCGAACCTTTTTGGACTCGGTCTTGTCTTGGACTCGAACCTTTTTGGACTCGGTCTTGTCTTGGACTCGAACCTCTTTGGACTCGGTCTTGTCTTTGACTCAATCCTTTTTGGACTCGCTCTTGACTTGGACTCAAACTTTTTTGGACTCGGTCTTGACTTGGACTCAATCCTTTTTGGACTCGGTCTTGTCTTAGACTCAATCCTTTTTGGACTCGGTCTTGACTCGGACTCGGACCTTTTTGGACACGGTCTTGTCTTGGACTCGAACCTTTTTGGACTCGGTCTTGTCTTGGACTCGAACCTTTTTGGACTCGGTCTTGTCTTGGACTCAAACCTCTTTGGACTCGGTCTTGTTTTGGACTCTAACCTTTTTGGACTCGGTCTTGACTCGGACTCGAACCTTTTTGGACACGGTCTTGTCTTGGACTCGAACCTTTTTGGACTCGGTCTTGTCTTGGACTCGAACCTTTTTGGACTCGGTCTTGTCTTGGACTCGAACCTCTTTGGACTCGGTCTTGTTTTGGACTCGAACCTCTTTGGACTCGGTCTTGTTTTGGACTCTAACCTTTTTGGACTCGGTCTTGACTCGGACTCAAACCTTTTTGGACTCGGTCTTGTCTTGGACTCAAACCTTTTTGGACTCGATCTTGTTTTTGACTCAAACCTCTTTGGACTCGGTCTTGTCTTCCACTCAAACCCTTTTGGACTCGGTCTTGACTTGGACTCAAACCTTTTTGTACTCGGTCTTGACTTGGACTTGACTAAGGTGGTCTTGACTACAGCCCTGTGTCAGGGTTCGTCAGGTTAGGCTTGTCGAGCCATTTTCTTCCCATTTACGGTCACCATGCTCCACATGTCAAGGTCAGCCTTTCAGCTTCATCAGACTACCGGCGTCAACACTTTCCAGTTGCATGCTGGGACAGCAGGCTGAGGGTAGCGGACGCCAACAGGCTCAACAAACTGACCCGC
>CM057243.1:97384-112384 GCA_029931835.1 Etheostoma nigrum
ATTTTTGTCCCTTTTTTCAACAATTTTTGGCGCTTTTTTTGACGTTTAAGACTACGTAACACTAACTTATTAACTTTAGTTTTACAGTTATTTTTGGATTTTATGGTCAATAAACCTCATTTATAGGAAATTATACCTAATGTTTGAGTTAGAAAAGCAGAAATTAGGAATTATTGAGACTAAAATTAAAGGAATGGATGTTGATGATAATCACAGACTGGAATATGTCAACTTTTACTCAATACTATTTCAAAAACACTTCCATTTGTTTTACAATGCTATAAAATTGAATAAGACGCCCCAAAATTAATGAAAGTAGAGATTTGTACTTGGCAAAGAGCGTTGGGTGGAATCAATCATGTTATTTTGGGGAATTAAAAAGAACATTGATATAGGACAACATGGGGACAACATGAGGACAACATGGGGACAACATGGGGACAACATGGGGACACCATGAAGACAACATGGGGACAACATGAGGGCAACATGAGGACAATATGAGGGCGACATGAGGACAACATGAGGACAACATGAGGACAACATGGGGACAACATGAGGGCAACATGAGGACAACATGAGGGCAACATGAGGACAACATGAAGACAACATGAGGGCAACATGAGGACAACATGAGGACAACATGAGGAAAACATGAAGACAACATGAGGACAACATGAAGACAACATGAAGACAACATGAGGGCAACATGAGGGCAACATGAGGAAAACATGAAGACAACATGAGGACAACATGAGGAAAACATGAAGACAACATGAGGACAACATGAAGACAACATGAGGGCAACATGAGGACAACATGAGGAAAACATGAAGACAACATGAGGGCAACATGAGGAGAACATGAGGGCAACATGAGGGCAACATGAGGACAACATGAGGACGACATGAAGACAACATGAGGACAACATGAGGACAACATGAGGACGACATGAGGGCGACATGAGGACAACATGAAGACAACATGAGGACAACATGAGGAAAACATGAAGACAACATGAGGACAATATGAAGACAACATGAGGACAACATGAGGACAATATGGGGACAACATGAGGGAAACATGAGGACAACATGAGGACAACATGAAGACAACATGAGGACAACATGAGGACAACATGAGGACGACATGAGGGCGACATGAGGACAACATGAAGACAACATGAGGACAACATGAGGAAAACATGAGGAAAACATGAAGACAACATGAGGACAATATGAAGACAACATGAGGACAATATGGGGACAACATGAGGGCAACATGAGGACAACATGAGGACAACATGAAGACAACATGAGGACAACATGAGGACAACATGAGGACAACATGGGGACAACATGAGGACAACATGAGGACAACATGAGGACAACATGAGGAAAACATGAGGAAAACATGAAGACAACATGAGGACAATATGAAGACAACATGAGGACAACATGAGGACAATATGGGGACAACATGAGGGCAACATGAGGACAACATGAGGACAACATGAAGACAACATGAGGACAACATGAGGACAACATGAGGACAACATGGGGACAACATGAGGACAACATGAGGACAACATGAGGACAACATGGGGACAACATGAGGACAACATAGTCATATTAATGAAAGACAAACTGAAGGTAAATGGGAAAATTTGAGAACAGAAAAGAATGAAAAAGAAAGCCAGTGCGTCTTTATCTTCTCTGTGTGACTGATGGCTGTAACCGACGCGTTGTCTTCCCGTCAACATTGAAAAAAAGGATGTTTTTATTATTCTATTATCGTTTTTTCCCACATTGTTGTCACTTTTCAATGTTATGGCTGCTTTTTGTGATGTTTTTTCCAAAGTTATTTGACATTTCTGATGTTGACATGTTCAGCGCTTATTTCAAAAGACCCATTTTTTGTGATTAAAAAAAAACTGAAAACGGGTCAAATTTGACTCGAGGACAACATGAGGGTCAACCACTGTGAAGATGAATACTGTATATTATTAGGATCTGAGCCCGGCAGGCAGCAGGTAGTCTGGCAGTGTGATCCCAGCGTCAGATGGCTGCTGAGGTAAACAGATCTGACCATCTGCCGTTTCACCAATCACAGCTCAACAACAGCAAAACTCATTCATCTCCCGCAACGCTGCATCGTCTGCATACGCAGTTGCACGTTTCATTTTTTAGCACGTATCAGACTGATGTCATGAAATGGCGTTTATGTACGACACGCCAATTCATACGCCATTATTGATTATTGGCGCGTTACCAAGGCGCATACTCGCTTTTTAGTGTGTTTATCAGCGCCGTTTGGCCTCCATTGACTTACATTACTTTGAGATTGCGTGTGAATGTACGCCGCAGCAAGTAGTATGAAAGGGGGGGAAGTTGGTCGGGGGGGTAGATGGGTAAAACACAGGACTTTAACCAATCGTGTCACGTTTCCTAACCCTAACCCTCCCCTTTGTGTCCCGTTTCCTAAACTCAACCACATGTCATGTTTCCTAAACTCAACCGCGTGTCCCGTTTCCTAAACTCAACCGCGTGTTCCGTTTCCTAAACTCAACCACATGTCATGTTTCCTAAACTCAACCACATGTCATGTTTCCTAAACTCAACCGCGTGTCCCGTTTCCTAAACTCAACCGCGGGTCCCGTTTATTAAACTCAACCATGTGTCATGTTTCCTAAACTCAACCACATGTCATGTTTCCTAAACTCAACCGCGTGTCCCGTTTCCTAAACTCAACCGCGTGTCCCGTTTTCTAAACTCAACCACGTGTCCCGTTTCCTAAACTCAACCGCGTGTCCCGTTTCCTAAACTCAACCGCGTGTCCCGTTTCCTAAACTCAACCGCGTGTCCCGTTTCCTAAACTCAACCACATGTCACGTTTCCTAAACTCAACCGCGTGTCCCGTTTCCTAAACTCAACCGCGTGTCCCGTTTATTAAACTCAACCATGTGTCATGTTTCCTAAACTCAACCACGTGTCCCGTTTCCCAAACTCAACCACGTGTCCCGTTTCCTAAACTCAACCACATGTCATGTTTCCTAAACTCAACCACGTGTCCCGTTTCCCAAACTCAACCACGTGTCCCGTTTCCTAAACTCAACCACATGTCATGTTTCCTAAACTCAACCGCGTGTCCCGTTTCCTAAACTCAACCGCGTGTCCCATTTCCTAAACTCAACCGCGTGTCCCGTTTCCTAAACTCAACCACATGTCATGTTTCCTAAACTCAACCGCGTGTCCCGTTTCCTAAACTCAACCGCGTGTCCCGTTTCCTAAACTCAACCGTGTGTCCCGTTTCCTAAACTCAACCACGTGTCCCGTTTCCTAAACTCAACCACATGTCATGTTTCCTAAACTCAACCGCGTGTCCCGTTTCCTAAACTCAACCGCGTGTCCCGTTTCCTAAACTCAACCACGTGTCCCGTTTCCTAAACTCAACCGCGTGTCCCGTTTCCTAAACTCAACCGCGTGTCCCGTTTCCTAAACTCAACCGCGTGTCCCGTTTCCTAAACTCAACCACATGTCATGTTTCCTAAACTCAACCGCGTGTCCCGTTTCCTAAACTCAACCGCGTGTCCCGTTTATTAAACTCAACCATGTGTCATGTTTCCTAAACTCAACCACGTGTCCCGTTTCCCAAACTCAACCACGTGTCCCGTTTCCTAAACTCAACCACATGTCATGTTTCCTAAACTCAACCACGTGTCCCGTTTCCCAAACTCAACCACGTGTCCCGTTTCCTAAACTCAACCACATGTCATGTTTCCTAAACTCAACCGCGTGTCCCGTTTCCTAAACTCAACCGCGTGTCCCATTTCCTAAACTCAACCGCGTTTCCCGTTTCCTAAACTCAACCACATGTCATGTTTCCTAAACTCAACCGCGTGTCCCGTTTCCTAAACTCAACCGCGTGTCCAGTTTCCTAAACTCAACCGCGTGTCCCGTTTCCTAAACTCAACCACGTGTCCCGTTTCCTAAACTCAACCGTCGGTTTCTTTTTTTTTACTAAAGCCAATCCCGTTCTTCTTTTCCTAAACCCAACCACGTGTCACGTTTCCTAAACTCAACCGTCGGTTTCTTTTTTTTTTTACTGAGCTGGGGAAGAAAGCCTTCTTTTACTTCGCTCCATGGTCTTGGAATAACTTGCTCCATCTTAATGATCTAGTCCCATTAAATGAATTTAAGGCCATGTTAAAATGTCATATAATTCAAAAATGTAATTGCCACATGTGACCTGTTCCTTTCCCCTATGTGTGATTTTTGTCCATACTGTATTTCTGTGTATATTGTAACTGGTGTGCCGTCTTGGCCAGGTCTCCCTCGAAAAAAGAGATTTCAATCTCAAGGGACTTCCTGGTTAAATAAAGGTTAAATAAAAAATAAAAAAAATAAAGCCAATCCCGTTCTTCTTTTCCCAAACCCAACCGCGAGTCACGTTTCCTAAACCCAACCGTCGGTTTGTTCTTGCAATAACACACTAAGTGGCAATAACACGCCATATGGTAATACCACTCTCAAAATGCGTACAGATAACACGCCACTTAAGAAAGTCGTGAAGTCATGTTGCACATGTAGTCCTTAAATTAAGAGAGATAAATACAGGAATAAAAATAATTTATAATGGAATTATTTAACATCTGTTTCATCTAAAAAGAAACATTTCTCTGTTTGTTCATCTCAATTAAATGTTATCGGTGCAGAATGGGACAAACTGACCATCACATATATAATATATAATATATAATAAAAGATCAATGCTTGACGCTTGTGTATCGATACAGTATTGCCATGGAAAATATTGCAATACTCTGCTGTATCGAAACACCAACTGGTTCTCATTCCCAACTCTACACAAATAGCTCAAAAGCTCAAAACGCGTACAGATAACACGCCACTTGGCTTAGGAAAGTGTGTACTAATCTATCATTTAAAAATAAAAAACTAGAAAAACATTGGAGAACCATTTTACTATTATGTAAGCACATAATGTAATCTGATTACTGCCCTGGTTAAAAAAAACAATGCAACTGATCTCAGCTGGTATTCTGTCTACAATGGAGTGCAATGGGAATTTCTGTGTGACCCCAAACTTTGGACCGGTAGTGTACCTTCAAGTGCGGTCCGAAATGTTGGTTTCCCCCCCGCCGCTGCAACTGAAGCTTTCAAGAAATGGTATCCAGTGCAACCATAGCATAGACACTAATCTGTGGTATTTAGCCTTTTAATTACAAACATCTGCATAGAAATGCCGCCGCTAGGACATAAACACAGGGACCAATCCTGAGTTGTATACAGGGGCGTTGGTCTGGGGGGGCAAAAGAGGACTGAGTACCCAGGGCCCACATGTGGGGAGGGCCCAAAAAGATGGTAGAATGAATGGCTGTGGATGCGGGGAGGAGCCCATAGAAAAGGCCTTACCACAGGGCCCAGGATGCTGTCCTACACGCCTGCTTGTATAGACAGAAACTAGTTAATAAAGTCTTTAAACCCTGAATAACAGCTGAGTCCTGGCTGCACGTCGAGCCTGCAGTCATCACTGTCTCACCCAGAATCACAGCCAACAAGCCTCTCTGGGGACTAAATCTGTCTCTTCTGCAAGCTAAAATGGGAGACAGTTTTCATAGGTGGTAAAAAAAATAAAAACAGGAGCGTTCTCTTTCTCTCTCCCTCAGATCTTGTTAATGGATTCGGAAAACATGCAAAGCTCTTCCTGGGAGAAATCCCTGTAACTTTGTCCTGATGTGAACCAAGTTCACTTTCACTTCACTACAGATTAATCAGAATAAAAAAACCTGTTCGTCTAAATGAGAGATCAGAAACAATGTTACTGATTTCCATTTCATTACTCGTGTAGATAAAGAGACGGCTTGTGTTAAATTCAGCTTCAAACAAACATGAATCACGCTCTCTGTTCCCTATTCTTCTCCCTTCGAACGCCCTCACACCTAACCCTCCTCCCCCTCCTCCCCCTCCTCCCCTCTCAGCACCAGGTCGGCCTTTACAAGAGCTGAGTAATAAAATAAAATAAAATAAAAATGTGTGGGCTGTTGAATTCCACACCATTTGCGAGGGAGAGAGGCGATGTGTGCGTCATTGAACACACATGTCTTCATTAATCAATGAAGAGCAAATGAAGATGGAGAGAGAGAGACTGTGGCGTGAGGGAGGGGAGGGGAGAGGAGGGGAGAGGAGAGGAGAGGAGAGGACGGGAGAGGAGGGGAGAGGGGAGGAGAGGAGAGGAGGGGAGAGGAGAGGAGAGGAGAGGACGGGAGAGGAGGGGAGAGGGGAGGAGAGGAGAGGAGGGGAGAGGAGGGGAGGGGAGAGGACGGGAGAGGAGAGGAGAGGAGGGGAGAGGAGGGGAGGGGAGAGGACGGGAGAGGAGAGGAGAGGAGGGGAGGGGAGAGGAGGGGAGAGGAGGGGAGAGGACGGGAGAGGAGAGGAGAGGAGGGGAGGGGAGGGGAGAGGACGGGAGAGGTGAGGAGAAGAGGGGAGAGGAGAGGAGGGGAGGGGAGAGGAGAGGAGAGGAGAGGACGGGAGGGGAGAGGAGAGGAGAGGAGAGGAGAGGAGGGGATAGGAGGAGAGAGGAGAGGAGGACAGAGGACGGGAGAGGACGGGAGGGGAGAGGAGGGGAGGGGAGAGGAGAGGAGGGGAGGGGAGGGGAGAGGAGGGGAGAGGAGGGGAGGGGAGAGGAGGAGAGAGGAGGGGAGAGGAGAGGAGGGGAGAGGAGGGGACGGGAGGGGAGAGGAGGGGAGGGGAGAGGAGGAGAGAGGAGGGGAGGGGAGGGGAGAGGAGGGGAGGGGAGAGGAGGAGAGAGGAGGGGAGGGGAGGGGAGAGGAGGGGAGGGGAGAGGAGGAGAGAGGAAGGGAGAGGAGATGAGGGGAGAGGAGGGGAGGGGACGGGAGGGGAGAGGAGGGGAGGGGAGAGGAGGAGAGAGGAGGGGAGGGGAGAGGAGGAGAGAGGAGGGGAGAGGAGAGAGGAGGGGACGGGAGGGGAGAGGAGGGGAGGGGAGAGGAGGGGAGGGGACGGGAGGGGAGAGGAGGGGAGAGAAGAGGAGAGGAGGAGAGAGGAGGGGAGAGAAGAGGAGAGGAGGGGAGAGGAGGGGTGAGGACGGGAGAGGACGGGAGGGGAGAGGAGGGGAGAGAAGAGGAGAGGAGGGGAGAGGAGGGGTGAGGACGGGAGAGGACGGGAGGGGAGAGGAGGGGAGGGGAGGGGAGGGGAGAGGAGGGGAGAGAAGAGGAGAGGAGGGGAGAGGAGGGGAGAGAAGAGGAGAGGAGGGGAGAGGAGAGGAGAGGAGGAGAGAGGAGGGGAGAGAAGAGGAGAGGAGGGGAGAGGAGGGGTGAGGACGGGAGAGGACGGGAGGGGAGAGGAGGGGAGAGAAGAGGAGAGGAGGGGAGAGGAGGGGTGAGGACGGGAGAGGACGGGAGGGGAGAGGAGGGGAGGGGAGGGGAGGGGAGAGGAGGGGAGAGAAGAGGAGAGGAGGGGAGAGGAGGGGAGAGAAGAGGAGAGGAGGGGAGAGGAGGGGTGAGGACGGGAGGGGAGAGGAGGGGAGGGGAGGGGACAGGAGGGGACGGGAGGGGACGGAAGGGGAGAGGACGGGAGGGGAGAGGAGAGGAGAGGAGAGGAGGGGAGGATGGAAAGACACAAAGCAGCAGAATGAGAGGAGCTGGTGAGCGTCGTTGGACAGGAGACATCGTGTTTTTAAGACTTTGTTGGATAAAGAATAGACAAAAACACTTATGGATCCCCAGAGGGGAATTTAAGTGTTGCATCAGCGCTAGGACGAACATCAGCAGAGAGAAATACAGAAAAATTAAGTGTGTGAAATGAGACTAAGAACAGAAATGTGATGCCTTAAAATATAAAAAACCAAAACCCCCGTTCATTTTGTTGTTTTGCTTTTTTTTTTTTTTTTAGAGAAAGAGAGCAATGGAGATAAAAATGACAGAAAGAAGGATAATAGAGAAAGATATATACACACACTACCTTGGTGTCATCTGGTGAGCGTCACTGGGTCATCGGGACACGTGGGGAACAGCATCTGCACACACACACACACACACACACACACACACACACACACACACACACAGACACACACTATTCTCTCAGGACAGCTACTGTAGCACTGGTACTCACAATGTGGTGAAGTTGTGATGCCTCTAGTTGCGGGATTAGCTTCAGATGTGCTCAGGTTGTCACGCCGTTCAAAGGCAGCTTCAAAACATCGTCTTTCTTTTGTTGTTGAGGCCGTTGTAATGAAATAAAACTGACAGCTTGACTTGCCTTGAAATAAATAAATAAATAAGTAAATAAATAAATAAATGATGCTCACTTACACTTAGTGGTTCCAGGAGAAGTTCCTCTTCACAGAGTTGATGTCGTTGACGCTGGAGGGCTTGATGAGGTGTGTGTGTGTGTGTGTGTGTGTCTGTGTGCGTGCGTGCTTCAATTGTGCAACCCGTTGCAATTCAAAACTCAAACTTGAAGTACGTAGAAAGACGACAATAGAGAGTAGTATGTAGAGAGACAACAGTAGAGAGACAACAGTAGAGAGTAGTATGTAGAGAGACAACAGTAGAGAGACAACAGTAGAGAGACAACAGTAGAGCGACAACAGTAGAGAGTAGTATGTAGAGACAACAGTAGAGAGACAACAGTAGAGAGTAGTATGTAGAGACAACAGTAGAGAGTAGTATGTAGAGACAACAGTAGAGAGTAGTATGTAGAGAGACACCAGTAGAGAGTAGTATGTAGAGACAACAGTAGAGAGTAGTATGTAGAGACAACAGTAGAGAGTAGTATGTAGAGAGACAACAGTAGAGAGTAGTATGTAGAGAGACAACAGTAGAGAGTAGTATGTAGAGACAACAGTAGAGAGACAACAGTAGAGAGTAGTATGTAGAGACAACAGTAGAGAGTAGTATGTAGAGACAACAGTAGAGAGTAGTATGTAGAGAGACAACAGTAGAGAGTAGTATGTAGAGACAACAGTAGAGAGACAACAGTAGAGAGTAGTATGTAGAGACAACAGTAGAGAGACAACAGTAGAGAGACAACAGTAGAGAGTAGTATGTAGAGAGACAACAGTAGAGAGTAGTATGTAGAGACAACAGTAGAGAGACAACAGTAGAGAGTAGTATGTAGAGACAACAGTAGAGAGACAACAGTAGAGAGTAGTATGTAGAGACAACAGTAGAGAGTAGTATGTAGAGAGACAACAGTAGAGAGTAGTATGTAGAGAGACAACAGTAGAGAGTAGTATGTAGAGAGACAACAGTAGAGAGACAACAGTAGAGAGACAACAGTAGAGAGTAGTATGTAGAGAGACAACAGTAGAGAGACAACAGTAGAGAGTAGTATGTAGAGAGACAACAGTAGAGAGACAACAGTAGAGAGACAACAGTAGAGAGTAGTATGTAGAGAGACAACAGTAGAGGGACAACAGTAGAGAGACAACAGTAGAGAGACAACAGTAGAGAGTAGTATGTAGAGAGACAACAGTAGAGAGACAACAGTAGAGAGTAGTATGTAGAGAGACAACAGTAGAGAGACAACAGTAGAGAGACAACAGTAGAGAGTAGTATGTAGAGAGACAACAGTAGAGAGACAACAGTAGAGAGACAACAGTAGAGAGTAGTATGTAGAGAGACAACAGTAGAGAGACAACAGTAGAGAGTAGTATGTAGAGAGACAACAGTAGAGAGACAACAGTAGAGAGACAACAGTAGAGAGTAGTATGTAGAGAGACAACAGTAGAGGGACAACAGTAGAGAGTAGTACGACACTAAAAGGGACTTTTAGAATTGAGAGAATGTGTTGGTGTGTGCAATTGTGCTCACCGACCAAAGTGCACCCATCACTCATACATTTCACATTACACACACACACACACACACACACACACACACACACACACACTGACACAATGACAGACATTAACATACAATACTGATCTGCTCCTGAGTCCTTCTGAGTCTTTGCATCTCTGGCGTGTCGGACACGATGCTGAACCCTCGGCCTTTGCTCTCTTCAAAGTCCTTCTTATACTTCACCTGCCGGGACCAGAGAGGGAAAGAAACACGCGATATATTAAAGGAATATCACTTTGACAGGTCTACTTTCTGTCCCCAGAGTCAGAACTAAACAGGGTGAAGCAGCTTTCAGTTTCTATGCTCCTCATATCTGGAATAAACTCCCAGAAACCTGCAGATCTGCTGCTACTCTCAGATCTTTTAAATCAAGGCTGAAGACCTTTCTTTTTGATGCTGCCTTTCTTTAAATGACTGCTCATTTCTTTAAATTTCTTATGCTGCACTGTAACTTTTATTCTTGTGTTTTATGTGTCCTAATGTTTCTATTTTGTTTTTAACTATCTATTCATGTCTTTTATCGGTTTTTAATGCTTATGATTTTTAACTGTTTGTACTTGTGTTTTATCTGTTTAACTGATTTTGTGTAAAGCACTTTGAATTGCCCTGTTGCTGAAATGTGCTCTACAAATAGAGCTGCCTTGCCTTGCCTTGCCTTTGAGTTAAACATATACATCCACAGGAGGAGAAAAGAAAGAAAGCTTTGCAGCTCTGATACAAAAAAGCAGATTAGAGGCTGCAATCGTGACCTGGTACATGAACTAACAACCTTGATGACTCGCACATGATCAACTGAAGGCAACAAAACCTATACTTCACATCACAGAGAGGACCATCTGAAGGTGGATTTTTACCTCTGAAAGCACCCACACAGCAGAAATAATTACACCACTCAGCATTCAGACAGAGCACGGTTTCACAAAGTGTGAAAAGAAACTTTAAATATACTCTATGTGCTGCACACACATGCCGACCGGTGATATGCCGGAGGTAAAAAGGAATGAGGGTTTCATTTCTGAGCGTGGAACATGATTTTGGTGCATTTATGGCCAGTGATCCAGTTTAATCAAAGCCCCAGGAGCAGGAAATAGCTTTGCCAAGGAGGTCAGGTTTTGTTGGTTTGTCGGTTTGTTTTTCAGCAGGATTACTTACAGGGAGGTGTGTTCAGGTGCTTTCTGGGGCGTGCTGGTCTTACAGGGAGGTGTGTTCAGGTGCATTCTGGGCGTGCTGGTTTTACAGGGAGGTGTGTTCAGGTGCTTTCTGGGCGTGCTGGTCTTACAGGGAGGTGTGTTCAGGTGCATTCTGGGCGTGCTGGTCTTACAGGGAGGTGTGTTCAGGTGCATTCTGGGCGTGCTGGTCTTACAGGGAGGTGTGTTCAGGTGCATTCTGGGCGTGCTGGTGTTACAGGGAGGTGTGTTCAGGTGCATTCTGGGCGTGCTGGTCTTACAGGGAGGTGTGTTCAGGTGCATTCTGGGCGTGCTGGTCTTACAGGGAGGTGTGTTCAGGTGCATTCTGGGCGTGCTGGTCTTACAGGGAGGTGTGTTCAGGTGCATTCTGGGCGTGCTGGTGTTACAGGGAGGTGTGTTCAGGTGCATTCTGGGCGTGCTGGTCTTACAGGGAGGTGTGTTCAGGTGCATTCTGGGCGTGCTGGTCTTACAGGGAGGTGTGTTCAGGTGCATTCTGGGCGTGCTGGTGTTACAGGGAAGTGTGTTCAGGTGCATTCTGGGCGTGCTGGTCTTACAGGGAGGTGTGTTCAGGTGCATTCTGGGCGTGCTGGTCTTACAGGGAGGTGTGTTCAGGTGCATTCTGGGCGTGCTGGTCTTACAGGGAGGTGTGTTCAGGTGCATTCTGGGCATGCTGGTCTTACAGGGAGGTGTGTTCAGGTGCATTCTGGGCATGCTTGTCTTACAGGGAGGTGCGTTCAGGTGCATTCTGAGCGTGCTGGTCTTACAGGGAGGTGTGTTCAGGTGCATTCTGGGCGTGCTGGTCTTACAGGGAGGTGTGTTCAGGTGCATTCTGGGCGTGCTGGTCTTACAGGGAGGTGTGTTCAGGTGCATTCTGGGCGTGCTGGTCTTACAGGGAGGTGTGTTCAGGTGCATTCTGGGCGTGCTGGTCTTACAGGGAGGTGTGTTCAGGTGCATTCTGGGCGTGCTGGTCTTACAGGGAGGTGTGTTCAGGTGCATTCTGGGCGTGCTGGTCTTACAGGGAGGTGTGTTCAGGTGCATTCTGGGCGTGCTGGTGTTACAGGGAAGTGTGTTCAGGTGCATTCTGGGCGTGCTGGTCTTACAGGGAGGTGTGTTCAGGTGCATTCTGGGCGTGCTGGTCTTACAGGGAGGTGTGTTCAGGTGCATTCTGGGCGTGCTGGTCTTACAGGGAGGTGTGTTCAGGTGCATTCTGGGCATGCTGGTCTTACAGGGAGGTGTGTTCAGGTGCATTCTGGGCGTGCTGGTCTTACAGGGAGGTGTGTTCAGGTGCATTCTGGGCGTGCTGGTCTTACAGGGAGGTGTGTTCAGGTGCATTCTGGGCGTGCTGGTGTTACAGGGAGGTGTGTTCAGGTGCATTCTGGGCGTGCTGGTCTTACAGGGAGGTGTGTTCAGGTGCATTCTGGGCATGCTGGTCTTACAGGGAGGTGCGTTCAGGTGCATTCTGAGCGTGCTGGTCTTACAGGGAGGTGTGTTCAGGTGCATTCTGGGCGTGCTGGTGTTACAGGGAGGTGTGTTCAGGTGCATTCTGGGCGTGCTGGTCTTACAGGGAGGTGTGTTCAGGTGCATTCTGGGCGTGCTGGTCTTACAGGGAGGTGTGTTCAAGGAACAGATAACGTAAATATTGTGCAAGTTTCGATCGATAGATCGATAGATAGATAGATAGATAGATATCTAAATGTAAAATCTAAAGTCTAAATCTAGAATGAATCATCAATATCAGGATTTGGACTCCCTCTTGAGTTTTGAATCCATGTCAGCAGCTGACAGCACCCGGGGTCACGTACCACTCCTCTGCACCTGAACACAACTAGGTCAGTGCTGAGCACCCCCACGCCCACACTGCACACTGTCTTTGTCTCTTATAATAAGCTTCCTGGCGCACGACATTAAAGCTACAGCTCTCATATGAAGTGATTCCAACATCACCTCCGGGGGACAGCAGACACTCGGATCGGAAAAGTTCAAGATGAAAAGGAGGAGGCAAGAAACATGAGACATGAATCACACCCAGAGAGGTAAGAAGGGGAATTATTATATCATGTTGTCCTCATGCTGTACTCATGTTGTCTTCATGTTGCCCTCATGTTGTCCTCATGTTGTCCTCATGTTGTCTTCATGTTGTCCTCATGTTGTCTTCATGCTGTCCTCGTGTTGCCCTCATGCTGTCCTCATGCTGTCCTTGTGTTGTCTTCATGTTGTCCTCATGTTGTCCTCATGTTGCCCTCATGTTGTCTTCATGTTGTCCTCATGTTGTCCTCATGTTGTCCTCATGTTGTCCCCACGTTGTCCTCATGTTATCTTCATGTTGTCCTCATGTTATCTTCATGTTGTCCTCATGTTGTCTTCATGTTGTCCTCATGTTGCCCTCATGTTGTCCCCATGTTGTCGCCATGTTGCCCTCATGTTGTCCCCATGTTGTCCTCAAGTTGTCCTCATGTTGTCCTCATGTTGTCCCCACGTTGTCCTCACGTTATCTTCATGTTGTCCTCATGTTATCCTCATGTTATCTTCATGTTGTCCTCATGTTGTCCTCATGTTGTCTTCATGTTGTCCTCAAGTTGCCCTCAAGTTGTCCTCATGTTGCCCTCATGTTGCCCTCATGTTGTCCTCATGTTGTCTTCATGTTGTCCTCATGTTGTCCTCATGTTGTCTTCATGTTGTCCTCATGTTGCCCTCATGTTGTCCTCATGTTGTCCTCATGTTGTCCCCATGTTGTCGCCATGTTGCCCTCATGTTGTCCCCATGTTGTCCCCATGTTGTCCTCATGTTGTCCCCATGTTGTCCTCATGTTGTCCTATATCAATGTTCTTTTTAATTCCCCAAAATAACATGATTGATTCCACACAACGCTCTTTGCCAAGTACACATCTCTACTTTCAGACACTCGGATTGGAAAAGTTCAAGATGAAAAGGAGGAGGCGAGAAACTTGAAACATGAATCACACCCAGAGAGGTAAGAGGGGGAATTAAGAGAAATGCTGCAAACTGCACAGTATTTGCAGGTGAAAATGACTTCAAAACTACCTAGGACAGCATCCTCTGTCCTTATTTCTACCACGTTTCACACCACTAAATGAGATCAAAGTCTGCCGAATGGACATTTTTGCCAACGTGACATTTGAGAGGAGCCAGAAAAAGAGGAGGAGTTTGAGAATGCATAGAAAGAAAAACAGAAATAAAGACAAAACAAAAGAAAGACTTGAGGAACTTGAGGGAGAACAAGAGGTTGAGAGGCGCAGGGGGCATAATAATGAATGTGTAAATCTGATCTGTAAATGACAAACTGGTAATAAAAAGGATTTTTATGGGGCAGGACACACACACACACACACACACACACACACCCTTCTGCTGACTGCTGAGTGGACATCTGTCCTTTTGTGCTGCTGTCTGCTGGGCTGACACGCACAAACACAAACACACAAACGAGAGCCCGACCGATGAAGGATTTTTAAGGCCGATACCGCTACCAATATTTTGTTATCCGTGTGTGTGCATGTGTGTGTCTGTGTGTGTGTTTGTGTGTGTGTCTGTCTGTCTGTGTGTCCGTATGTGTGTGTGTATGTGTGCATGTGTGTGTCTGTGTGACTGTGTGTTTGTCAGTGTGTGTATATGTATGTGTGTGATTGTGTGTGTGTGTGTGTGTGTGTGTGCATGTGTCTCTGTGTGTGCGAGTGTGTGTGTGTGTGTGTGTGTGTGCCTGTGTGTGTGTGTGTGTGTGTATGTGTGTGTGTGTGTGTGTGTGTGTGTGTGTGCCTGTGTGTGTGTGTGTGTGTGTGTGCCTGTGTGTGTGTGTGTGCGCGTGTGTGTGTGTGTGCGTGTGTGTGTGTGTGTGCGTGTGTGTGTGTGTGTGTGTGTGTATGTGTGTGTGCGTGTGTGTGTGCCTGTGTGTGTGTGCGTATGTGTGTGTGT
>CM057243.1:114884-117384 GCA_029931835.1 Etheostoma nigrum
CTGTTAGTACAGCATGAGGTGGGTTACTCATAGATCTGTTAGTAGAGCATGAGGTGAGTTACTCATAATTCTGTTAGTACATCATGAAGTGAGTTACTCACAGATCTGTTAGTACAGCATGAGGTGAGTTACTCATAGATCTGTTAGTACAGCATGAGGTGAGTTACTCATAGATCTGTTAGTACAGCATGAGGTGAGTTACTCATAGATCTGTTAGTACAGCATGAGGTGAGTTACTCATAGATCTGTTAGTACAGCATGAGGTGAGTTACTCATAGATCTGTTAGTACAGCATGAGGTGAGTTACTCATAGATCTGTTAGTACAGCATGAGGTGAGTTACTCATAGATCTGTTAGTACAGCATGAGGTGAGTTACTCATAGATCTGTTAGTACAGCATGAGGTGAGTTACTCATAGATCTGTTAGTACAGCATGAGGTGAGTTACTCATAGATCTGTTAGTACAGCATGAGGTGAGTTACTCATAGATCTGTTAGTACAGCATGAGGTGGGTTACTCATAGATCTGTTAGTACAGCATGAGGTGGGTTACTCATAGATCTGTTAGTACAGCATGAGGTGGGTTACTCATAGATCTTTTAGTACAGTGGGAGGTGGGTGGATGGGAGACATGGTGGAAAACACCCCCACACTCCACCGTAAGCAGGGCAGAAAACACCGTAAGCAGGGCAGAAAACACCGTAAGCAGGGCAGAAAACACCGTAAGCAGGGCAGAAAACACCCCCACACTCCAGCGTAAGCAGTGCAGAAAACACCTCTGTGGCTCTTTAAGGATATTTTTTCAGAGAAAGACACAAAAATGTGTCCACCTGAGGAAACATCTCCCTATCACTCTCCTGTTTCAGGGGCGTGAAAATGAAAACGTCTCTCCGATTAATATATATCAGTGTGTATATATTAGTGTGTAGTGTGTATATATTACTGTGTATATATTAGTGTGTATATTATTGTGTACTGTATATATCAGTGTGTATATATTAGTGAGTATATATCAGTGTGTATATATTAGTGAGTATATATCAGTGAGTATATATCAGTGTGTATATATTAGTGTGTATATATTAGTGAGTATATATTAGTAAGTATACGTATATCAGTGTGTATATATTAGTGAGTATATATCAGTGTGTATATATTGTTTGTCTTGTATGTGTAAGCGCATTGTGAGCAATGATGATCCAAAGCAAAATGATCTTATTATATATTATAGTATTATATATTACATATTATAGTACGTGCCCTCATACCTGGCATATGAAGCTGATTCTGACTAACTGCGATGTATACTGCATGAAACGAAGGCCGACAGAGTGGAGCTGCAGTAGTCTTCCTGCAGCGTTTTGACCACTCCACGTAACTGTCCTTCACTCCTCTCCTCCTCCTCCCACATCACCTCTTTATTCCTCCCACTCTCATCTTCACATACACTCTCTCGCTCTCTCTCTCCCACACACTGTATCTCCCCCTCTCTCCTGGATGATGTGCTCTGCTTCTACAGTATGAAGACAGGGTGGCCGCGGGCACTTAAAAAGTCTTAAATCACTTTTCCTAAAAACTGAACTATATATATATATATAGATATATCTCTATATATATATATATATATATATATATATATATATATATATATATATAGATAGATATATATATACACACTATGCTGAGGAAGTTTATGTATAGATTTATATGCCGATTAACTGAGTCAAATAATACAATTTTAAATGCTATAATCAATCCTGCACTTAGTGATACCAGATATTCGTCAAAATTCTGGAATCACTGGAACACGCACCTGTACCTGTTTTAATCATTGAGCATTGTAATTTGAAAATTTGTATGTATGTGTGTTTCTTTTGTGATATTTTCTGGGGATCAGTTTGTCTATATGTATTTATGTTTGTGTGTGGTCTGAACCCCTTTTGTAATTTGTAGTGTGCCTTTGTGTTTTTTTTTTTTGTTTTTTTTCTGGACCTTGAGTCTGTAAAATAAAGAATATATATATATTCACACTGACTACACTTACAATTACTGAACTATATGGCCACTGAAAACATATTTCTGATAATAATCAGACCACTAAGGTATATATAAAAGAGACTTCAGATACAGTATTAGGGACCACTAAGGTCTATATAAAAGAGACTTCAGATACAGTATTAGGGACCACTAAGGTCTATATAAAGAGACTTCAGATACAGTATTAGGGGACCACTAAGGTCTATATAAAAGAGACTTCAGATACAGTATTAGGGGACCACTAAGGTCTATATAAAAGAGACTTCAGATACAGTATTAGGGGACCGCTATGGTCTATATAAAAGAGACTTCAGATACAGTATTAGGGGACCACTAAGGTCTATATAAAAGAGACTTCAGATACAGTATTAGGGACCACTAAGGTCTATATAAAAGAGACTTCAGATACAGTATTAGGGACCACTAAGGTCTATATAAAAGAGACTTCAGATACAGTATTAGGG
>CM057243.1:122384-134047 GCA_029931835.1 Etheostoma nigrum
ATGTGTGTGTGTGTGTCTCTCTGTGTGTGTGTCTCTCTCTGTGTGTATGTGTGTGTGTGTCTCTCTCTCTCTCTGTGTGTATGTGTGTGTGTGTCTCTCTCTCTCTCTCTCTCTGTTTGTGTGTGTGTGTCTCTGTGTGTGTGTGTCTGTGTATGTGTGTGCGTGTCTCTCTCTGTATGTGTGTGTGTGTGTGTGTGTCTCTGTGTGTGTGTGTGTGTGTGTCTCTGTGTGTGTGTGTGTGTGTGTGTGTGTGTGTGTGTGTGTCTCTGTGTGTGTGTGTGTGTGTGTCTCTCGTGTGTGTGTGTGTGTGTGTGTGTGTGTGTCTCTGTGTGTGCGTGTGTCTCTGTGTGTCTGTGTGTGTGTGTGTCTCTCTGTGTGTCTCTGTGTGTGTGTGTGGTCTCTCTCGTGTGTCTGCGTGTGTGTCTCTGTGTGTGTGTGTGTGTGCTCTGTGTGTGTGTGTGTGTGTGTGTGTGTGTCTCTGTGTGTGTGTGTGTGTGTGAGTCTGGCTGCTCTTCTTCTTCCTGCTAGGTGTTGATGAGACTCCCAGCGTGGGACAGGACAGACTCGGCTCCTGTGAACCTTCAGCTCAGCAGCACAAGATATTAAATCAGAGGACGGACTGTATCCACTGCACGAGCCTCCGTCTCCACTCACCCTGTTCACCATTTCATTTTTAAAATTTGAGAATCAAAGTCATTTAAAAAAAATGTCTAATTTCTTTGATTCTGATCTCATTTTACGAGCCGACTGCATCACAAAACCCGAAAACACCTGAGAGAGTCTATCGGCGCTCTCTGCTTCTGGAAGCACCCGTCCAGAAGGAAAAGAAGGGAAGGGTGGGAATGCTTTGTAAACGGAAAGAAATATGGAGTCTAAGTTGTCAGGAGTTCAGTCCAACGCTGATATTGCGGCAGAGTGTTTAAGTTTTTATTTTTTAATTCAGTTTTCCATCGGCCTATGGCGCAGGTTTCTTCCATTTAGTCGTTTTCTTTCATTTATTTGAACATGTGTGTGTCTGAAAAAGGGACAAAAATGTCAAAGGAGTTGAGGACAGAAAGAAAGGAAAGAGGAGGATGAAAGTAGAAGAGAAAGGGTAAAGAAGGGAAAGAAAATGGAAACAGAGGAAACAAAAACAGGAGGAAAGTCGTGCAGGGAAGCGACCTGAACAGGGCAGAAGAAAAAAGAGCAAAAAGACCTGAGTGGAAAAGAAAGAAAGAAAGAAAGAAAGACGTTAGTTCCTCCTGGGCGTCTCTGCCAGCCTTTCACTCCGACCACATGATGAGACAACAGAGACGTGTCTCATCACAGACTTCTGTGATTGGTCCTCACTGTCCTCCGTCTTTCTGTTCACTCACTCATGCGAATAACGCTCTCAGACAGCCTTCAATAGAGCCCTTCTCATCCCTCCATCCTCTCTCCCTTTCTCTTATTATCCCTCTCTCTCTCAGTTGCTTCTCAGATCCTTCACGTCTATTTATTTACTTTTTCAAAAGCTGTGTTTAGCTCTGTCTTTGTCTCCTTCTGTTCCTGTCCTCGTCCTCTTTTTTTTTAGCAGATTCTCGAGACCCTGAAAGATTAGAAGGAGGGTTACGTAACCTTACTCTCGTATCTCTCAGCAGCTCCCTCTCTCTCTCTCCTCTCTCTCCCTCCCTCTCTCCTCTCTCTCTCCCTGTCTCTCTCTCCCTCTCTCTCTCTCTGTCTCTCTCTCTCTCGCCCTCCTTCTCTCTCCCTCTCTCTCTATACTATATATTACAAAAAATATAGAGAATATATTCATTTAAATAATAGAGACATAGAGAGAGGGACAGAGAGAGGGAGAAAGAGAGGGAGAGAGAGCGGGACATAGAGAGACAGAGAGAGGGACAGAGGGAGAGACATAGAGAGAGAGACAGAGAGAGGGACAGAGAGAGACATAGAGAGAGGGAATAGAGGGAGAGACAAAGAGAGCGACAGAGAGAGGGACAAAAAACAACATGAGGACAACATGAGGACAACATGGGGACAACATGAAGACAACATGAGGACAACATGAGGACAACATGAGGGCAACATGAAGACAACATGAGGACAACATGAGGACAACATGAAGACAACATGAGGGCAACAAGAAGACAACATGAAGACAACATGAAGACAACATGAGGACAACATGAGGACAACATGAGGGCAACATGAAGACAACATGAGGACAACATGAGGACAACATGAAGACAACATGAGGGCAACAAGAAGACAACATGAAGACAACATGAAGACAACATGAGGACAACATGAGGACAACATGTGGGCAACATGAGGGCAACATGAGGACAACATGAAGACAACATGAGGGCAACATGAGGACAACATGAGAGCAACATGAAGACAACATGAGGACAACATGAAGACAACATGAGGACAACAAGAAGACAACATGAGGACAACATACGGGAAACATGAGGGCAACATGAGGACAAAATGAAGACAACATGAGGGCAACATGAGGACAACATGAGAGCAACATGAGGGACAACATGAGGACAACATGAGGACAACATGAGGACAACATGAAGGTTAAAAAAACCCTGGCCAGATCTTCTCTGGGTCAGAGAGAATTAAACTACAGATTCTTGTGAACGTCTGTCCCCACTGCGCAGTGAATAACACTGAACCAGCCATGAGTGTCCTCATAAAGTCAGTGGGTCAGAGTGTGCTGAGTCTCATGTGCTCCTGTAATCCTTGACATATTTAATATATATAATAGTAAGAAAGATAACACATATACACACATTATATAATACTATAGTTATCTGTGTATCAAAAGTCCTGAGTATTAAATATTGCACAGTAATGAGATTAAGTGATTAAATATTAAATGTTGCACTGTAATGAGTTATTTAATATTTAATCACTTAATGGTCAAAGACACAGCAGTTATTATTCTCTTCATAACTTCATCAACTTACGGAGGGATGAACTTTTACCGTAAATTAGTGAACATATGACCTGAGCCGACAGACGCAGCTGCAGAGGAAGTGATGATGTTGTTGTTGTTGTTGTCGTCGTCACAGCGCCGACCAAAGCTCAACAATGGACACAGATCAGACGCATTACGCAAATAGCCAAGAAAGACAAAGCCGCTGCCGCCACCATCACCACCATCGCCATGGCCACCACCGCCACCATCGCCATGGCCACCACCGCCGCCATCGCCATGGCCACCACCGTCGCAATGGCCACCACCGCCGCCATCGCCATGGCCACCACCGCCATGGCCACCACCGCCGCCATCGCCATGGCCACCACCGCTGCCATCGCAATGGCCACCGCCACCGCCGCCGGGCTTTTCACAACACACACCAGTTGCATCAGAGTAAAAACAACGCGCGTCAGAGGACAGACTCTCTTTAATCACTGGCTACAAAGCAGAACTCCCACTGATTGATGAGAAAATGTTACAATGTTTTGTTATGCTCCTTGACAACACTCTAAAACACTCTGATTAGGCCACTTATATAACTTGTTTTATCATTGTTTTATCAGTCTTTCTAAGTAGCTCAGTTGTATAACTTATTTTGGTCAGATATCGAGCTCATGTTTTGAGAGCGGCTTTCGAAGCAGGACGCCGGACTCACCGAGGGATAGGCTGAGAGCAGGGACTGGCCCTCCTCGCTCGCACACTATCCTTTGTTTGCTAAGAGAAGACGAGAGAGACGGGGAAGTCCCTCGGCCGAGCGGAGTCTGCTGCGGGTCGCGTACGGACGCCCAGCTACGATGATGCTGCTCTGCTCGGGCTGACGGCTCTCCAGTCCTGTGTCTGATGATAGGTTTCATTAGCATCACGTGCTGAATGTAATATATGCTTGCTGCTTTGCTGTATTCTGCGGCGGAATAAAAAGACACATTTGTTCTAGCAGATACAGTGTCTGTGTGTTTTGTGGCCGACCACTCCCGATCCTGTATAAAGATTTCATAAAACACTGATGAGGAAGAATCCTGCAGGACGTCTGCAGCTGTCTCCTGCACTGTTAACTAACCTAAGTGGACAGACAGAGAGACAAAGACACAGGCAGAGACACAGGCAGAAACACAGGCAGACAGACAGACAGGAAGGCAGGCAGAGATATATCGGCATATCAGATTTTTAAATATCTAAATATTCGTATCGGTATCGGCCTTAAAAATCCTTTATTGGTCGGGCTGTAGTGTAGTGTATCATGCCTGCACAGACTCTAACCAGCAGAGCATGCTAACAGCGCGGAGGGATGCACAGATCCAGATCCAGGCCTGTAAACATAACCAGGCCTGTAAACAGAACCAGGCGTGGGGACAGAACCAGGCCTGTAAACAGAACCAGGTGTGGGGAGAGAGCGAAGCAGGGCTGGGCTCGCGACCAAGACCACCGAAAACAACCACCGACCGTAACCATCGCTGCTATAAAAACCTTAAAGGGTCACCACACAGATATGAGCAGGGCACAGAACAGATAATAACACAGTAGGGCCGGGGGAAGAGGGGGAAGAGGGGGAAGAGGGGGTTATACTCGGAGAAAGCTCAGAAATATGAAATAATAACACTCTAATTGACATTAAGTCTACATAGAAGGGAATGAGCGAATAGTTAGCACATTATAGTGATTCTAATGAGAGCTTCCTACAGTGTTGACAGTGTTGTGTGGGTATGTGTGATGTTGGTTATACTGTATATATATGAAGATATAAAGAGAGAGAGAGAGAGAGAGAGAGAAAGAGATGAGGACTCACGCATTGCAGTAGGGTTTCTTGTCGTAGCCTTTGTAGTTCTTCATGTTCAGGGTCATCTTACAAACCTCGCAGTGGAAACATCCTTTATGCCAGTTCTGGAGACAACACACACACACACACACACACACACACACACACACACACACATCAATGTTGGGTTTGACGAGTCAGTGTAGGCATGACTGACAGACATATCCACTTATTTGGTGTTTTCAAAGCTTTTCTGGCCACACCATGTCCTCAGTAGATGAGGACATGGTGTGGTTGTTATAACGGAGGTTGGGTTAGATATGGATGCCTATGGTAGTTCTCTCTCTCTCTCTCTCTATGTTCCTCTCTCTCTCTCTATGTCCCGCTCTCTGTATCTCTCTCTATGTTCCTCTCTGTCTCTCTATGTCCCGCTCTCTGTCTGTCTCTCTATGTCTCTCTCTCTGTCTCTCTCTCTATGTCTCTCTCTGTCTCTCTATGTCTCTCTCTCTGTCCCTCACTCTGTCTCTCTCTCTCTATCCCTCACTCTGTCTCTTTCTCTATGTCTCTCTCTCTGTCCCTCCCTCTGTCTCTCTTTCTATGTCTCTCTCTCTGTCTCTCTATGTCCCGCTCTCTGTCCCTCTCTCTGTGTCTCTCTGTCTCTCTATGTCCTGCTCTCTGTCCCTCTCTCTGTCTCTCCCTCTGTCCCTCTCTCTGTCTCTCTATGTCCCGCTCTCTGTCCCTCTCTGTCTATCTCTCTCTATGTCTCTCTCTCTGTCCCTCACTCTGTCTCTCTCTCTGTCCCTCTCTCTGTGTCTCTCTCTGTCCCTCTCTCTCTAGGCCCCCCCATGTCCCTCTCTCTCTCTCTATGTCCCTCTTGCTGTCTCGCTCTTTCTCAATGTCCCTCTCGCTGTCTCTCTCTCTCTCTCACCATGTCTCTCTGTCTCTACGTCTCCCTCTCTGCTGGCTGTCAGTGTCTCATCCCCATTGGATCTGGATCTCCGTCCTCCAGGAGATTCAGCCTCTCTTGTTTTCTTATTTTCATATTTGTGTGAATGACGTTCTTCGGTTTTGCTTGTTGTGTTTGTAGAACCTGTCCTCCTCTAAGGTTACATGGTGGAGAGGACGGACGCCTCCACGGCGGAGAGGACGGACGCCTCCACGGCGGAGAGGACGCCTCCATGCGATGTGATTTAACCCTCGTGTTGTCCTCGGGTCACATTGACCCCTTTCACAGTGTTTTATATCAGAAATATGGATTTCTTTCAACCAAATTGCCCAAAAAGAACATGGATGATTCCATACAACGTTCTTCAGGTGACATTAATGATTACTTTCATTGAATTTTTTGGGTGTTTTAATTAATCTTATAGCATTTGAATTCTTTTTTTTAATGGTTTCAAACCAGTATCTGGACTAAACTTTGACATCTACCCATCTGAGATCCCCTCAACATCATCTGATCTTAACTAGTAGTCAAAATAATTCATCATTTCTGCCTTTTTAAACTAACAACTTATGTATAAATTCATATAAATGAGCTTTGTTGACCATGAATTCCAAGAATAAGTGTGAAATATATCATTAAACCAGCTCAGGTTTTTAAAAAAAGCACCAAAACCCATGGAAAAAGTGACAAATAAATCAGAAAAAGCCGCAAAAACATTGGAAAAGCACAAAAAAAAAATGTTCATTTTCAATTTTGACCTGGAAGGATAAGTTCATGGTTTAAAGGGAAGACAACACAAGGGTTAAAGCTTCGGACACAACAAATAACTTGAACAATGTTTCCTTCGGAGCTCTGCTTGTTGTTTTGTGTCCGCCTCTGCGGCTCAGTGGTGGGATGTTTCTCCTCTCAACCACCGCCTGTCAATCAAACAGCATGGGCGGGTCTGTCTGCTCGGGACTTTCTGTTGACGCAGTTTGACAGGGAGTGGTTAGAGAGAAGCAAATGGAAATCTTTCAGGATCTAAATATAAACACAGTAGGAGGCTGGGTGAAAATGTGGCAGACCGCAGAGTGAAAACCGAAGTTCACTGCCAAACATGTGCTCGTTCAATATCCAGTTCAGATCGCCCTCCATCTGCCCTGCATTAGGATTATTCAAATCCTGAGAGTGAATCATCCCTAAAATGATGTGTTTAAGTTGTTAATATACCTTCTATATTTATCCTGCGCCTAATTGCAATATACAGTACGAGCATGATGTATCCAGATAAAGCCATGGAGAGTGATGTGCTACCAGGTGTGACTAAAGTCAGAGTCCAATTCATGACTTTTAGTAAAGGTTTTGCTTAAGTATACAGACTGGTAGTGGTATCTGCATATACGTCTGCCAATAAAACATGTGCCATTTTGGAAACAGTGTATGCATTGTGTCTCCAAAAGTCTGTCAACCAGAATGCACTGACAAGTCCAATTTACAACTGTCAAGTGTCATACTAAGGCTACATCTACACTACTACTACTACTCTGTCCATGCACACGTTTAGGCTCCGTGTCAGAAAAGATCTCGTCTGAAAACGCACATCACATGTGACGTAACCAGCCGCATCCACTGGGCATGTGCGGGAAGCAGAATCTCTAACGATTGTAAATACAGAAAATACAAAAACAGAACAACAAATGGTGAAAAGTAAGAGCAGGGGTTGATTATCTTGGAGCGGTGACGAGGTGGAACTGTTACTGAAAGGTCTGTGAGGTACCTAACGGATAAGACTGATTGGCCCAATCCCGAAGTCCAGACTCACAGACTCACGGACTTTGGTGCGCGTTCTTGCAAAATCCGTAAGGGCTTAGGGTTGTCCCAATGTCGGATTTCTGAGGGTGTGAGTGCACACTCCCCGAGCTCTTTCAATGAGTCTGCATCGATGCAGACTCATGATGCAGAAAGGGAATTACCCACAGTTCAAAGCGTTTACGGCGGAGACCATAGGGAAATCCGGAAACTACAAAGGTAAACAACCAAAGACCTGCTCTACCTGTAAATTATAGAGCGGTCTAGACCTGCTCTATCTGTAAATTATAGAGCGGTCTAGACCTGCTCTATCTGTAAATTATAGAGCGGTCTAGACCTGCTCTATCTGTAAATTATAGAGTGGTCTAGACCTGCTCTATCTGTAAATTATAGAGTGGTCTAGACCTGCTCTATCTGTAAATTATAGAGTGGTCTAGACCTGCTCTATCTGTAAATTATAGAGTGGTCTAGACCTGCTCTATCTGTAAATTATAGAGTGGTCTAGACCTGCTCTATCTGTAAATTATAGAGTGGTCTAGACCTGCTCTATCTGTAAATTATAGAGTGGTCTAGACCTGCTCTATCTGTAAATTATAGAGCGGTCTAGACCTGCTCTATCTGTAAATTATAGAGTGGTCTAGACCTGCTCTATCTGTAAATTATAGAGCGGTCTAGACCTGCTCTATCTGTAAATTATAGAGTGGTCTAGACCTGCTCTAGACCTGCTCTATCTGTAAATTATAGAGTGGTCTAGACCTGCTCTATCTGTAAATTATAGAGCGGTCTAGACCTGCTCTATCTGTAAATTATAGAGTGGTCTAGACCTGCTCTAGACCTGCTCTATCTGTAAATTATAGTGTGGTCTAGACCTGCTCTATCTGTAAATTATAGAGGGGTCTAGACCTGCTCTATATGTAAATTATAGAGTGGTCTAGACCTGCTCTATCTGTAAATTATAGTGTGGTCTAGACCTGCTCTATCTGTAAATTATAGTGTGGTCTAGACCTGCTCTATCTGTAAATTATAGTGTGGTCTAGACCTGCTCTATCTGTAAAGTATAGTGTGGTCTAGACCTGCTCTATCTGTAAAGTATAGTGCGGTCTAGACCTGCTCTATCTGTAAATTATAGAGAGGTCTAGACCTGCTCTATCTGTAAATTATAGAGCGGTCTAGACCTGCTCTATCTGTAAATTATAGAGCGGTCTAGACCTACTCTATCTGTAAATTATAGAGGGGTCTAGACCTGCTCTATCTGTAAAGTATAGTGTGGTCTAGACCTGCTCTATCTGTAAATTATAGAGTGGTCTAGACCTGCTCTATCTGTAAATTATAGAGCGGTCTAGACCTGCTCTATCTGTAAATTATAGAGTGGTCTAGACCTGCTCTATCTGTAAATTATAGTGTGGTCTAGACCTGCTCTATCTGTAAATTATAGAGTGGTCTAGACCTGCTCTACCTGTAAATTATAGTGTGGTCTAGACCTGCTCTATCTGTAAATTATAGTGTGGTCTAGACCTGCTCTACCTGTAAATTATAGTGTGGTCTAGACCTGCTCTACCTGTAAATTATAGAGCGGTCTAGACCTGCTCTATCTGTAAATTATAGAGGGGTCTAGACCTGCTCTATCTGTAAATTATAGAGTGGTCTAGACCTGCTCTATCTGTAAATTATCTCCAGATAACTCTTGTTATGAATTGATACTATAAATAAAATTGAATTGAAATTGAATATGTACATTTATGTTAAACAAAGGAATTCCTGATGTTGGTTATTGTTATCTGACCAAAGTACTAACACTGGTATGGGCCTTAATGTTTTAGTATTGATCAGGCTATTCTTTAAAATGTACTAAATGTTCCTAAATGTTCTCCTTACCTACAAATCACCCGCAAAATACTGACAGACAAAGTCTCGTTTTAAGAGCAGATCCTGTTGGAATTTCCATTGGCAAAACAAACTGGCTCGCTAAAACCTGGACCTGGACTAGACTTTATGTTCACTTCTCTTATTAATGTGGGTGTTTATGTCTTGTAGAGGCAGTGACACCTACTCCTGATTAAATGGGCTTGTTGAAAGAAACTCCAGGGAAGTCTGAAGTCCGTGGACAGTGAAGTTACTTCTTTCTTTCTCCCCCCCACACACTCTCCTTCTCGCTTTCTCCATGTACTTCTTTGTTTCTTTGCCAGCCTCCTCCCCTCTAAATCTCTGCCCCTTACACTCTTTTATTCCCTCTTTTACTCCCTTATTCTCTCAGGACAGAAGGTACATTTAGTCCTGTTTGGTCTAGAGATGTTGAGTGATTACACAATCGACTAAAAGTATTTACTACAGCTCTGTGGAACGGGAGTCTTTTCTAATGAAAGGTGGGAGCTAACATCATGAGCAGTGCCTACATGCTGTTGTGTCATCGGATGCCTCATAGGACAGACAGTGAATGCATGAGACCGCTGAAGATAAATTAATATTTTATAACTGTTATGCAACGGACTATTACAAAAGGTGTTGGCGTGCAAGCACAAAAATGAACCCTTACTTTTGTATACTGGCAAATAAAAGGCAAAGAAGTTCATCAAGACGCTCCTAAAATATCCCTTTAACATACCTTATTTCATTTTTATAACCACTTGTGCTATTTTAACAGTGTGTTAAAATTTATTTGCCACAAAACTTACTGTATGCATCTTTAAAGATGGCACGATAATTTCTACTTTGTGGTAAATGCACATGGACTACGGACTGTCTGACTACCTCACATCTTCATGCACTCACATGCATCACATCATAACATTCTTTTGTTTTTGTCTCGTTATCTTGTCTTCAAATATCGTTGCCATTTACTGTCTTAGTGTTAAAAACGTCCCTATCTGTTGAGCACTTTTTGTTTTTTTACTCTGTGGTGGAAATGTCTGTCTTATCTGTTGTGAATTTGGATGGTGAGAACCAAATGTTTGATTCTGCATGTCTAGTATATGTGAAGAAATTGACAATAAAGCTGACTTGACTGGAGTATGTATGCACTTACTGTACTGTTGTACTAATACACTATACTGTATATCAAGGCTGCCCAATTTGGGGCCTGTGGGCCAAGTTTGGCCCGTGCTCTTTGTTTTGGCCGCCCATGGATTTGACATGCTCATGCTTATTCTCCTCTTATTTTAAAAGTAATAACAACGAAAAGTACATTTTGTGCAGTTAAAAAGTAATCTTGTTTTGGCCCTTCATATGAAAGAATTTGGGCCCCTCTGCTTTATTTGATCATACTGCCTTCTGTCTCTACTATTACATGGACTATGGACTGTCTGAGTTCTCAGAACTCTGTGCACATTATTTGCTAATGCACTTTAATAATTCAATAATGGACTAACTTGATCATGTGTTATGTTGTTTTAAAGCACTGCTATACGGCACTTTAATGATTGCACTACTGGCTGTAAGATGTAAAAACTGCATTTTGTTGTACTGGTTGTCCCTACTTGTGCAGTAAGAATAAAGTCGAATCTAATCTAACCTAAAACAGATTTACAGATTTTTTAACCCTCATGTTGTCCTTGGGTGAAATTTGACCCGTTTTCAGTTAGTTGTTGTTGTTTTTTGTCACCAAAAATTGTCCGTTGAAATAAGCGTTACATTAAAAATATCAAAAAACTTAGGAAAAAACAACAAAAAAAAAACACCCACAACATTGAAAAAGTGACAAAAATGTCGGGAAAAGCAATAATGATGTTGAAAAAAGTGACCAAAACAAGGTTTTTTTTCATGATTGACGAGAAGACAACACAAGGGTTAAAGGGGGAAGTACCATTACAAACACAAGACCTAAAATACAACAGGATGCAACAGATCATAGAGGATTATACTGTGTTGTCATGACACTACAGGACTCACACTTCTCATTAAAAATGATAAAGTCATCGTAAGATGATGCATGTGTATGAAGGCCTCATTTAGGCTGATGAAAGAATATTAAAGAAATATTTTGTTAACAAATAAACAACCCAGATAAGATGTGGGCTAAACTAAACCAACTATATTCCATCAATAGATCAGAGGACAGAAACTAATAAGATGATCAATAACACTCGCTTTTTCTGGTTTCTGTTCTTCGAGGATTCAATATTTTGGGACCATCCTTGCATCACACTACTGGAGTAAATTACCCATAATGACATGGCAGACATATTGTCAACACAAATTTGGTGGCTGTGGATCAGTGGTAG
>CM057243.1:142047-154495 GCA_029931835.1 Etheostoma nigrum
CCCCATGTTGTCCCCATGTTGTCCTCATGTTGTCTTCATGTTGTCCTCATGTTGTCTTCATGTTGTCCCCATGTTGTCCTCATGCTGTCTTCATGTTGTCCCCATGTTGTCCTCATGTTGCCCTCATGTTGTCCTCATGATGTCCTCAAGTTGTCCTCATGTTGTCCTCAAGTTGTCTTCATGTTGTCTTCATGTTGCCCTCATGTTGACCTCATGTTGTCTTCATGTTGTCCTTATGTTGTCCTCATGTTGTCCTCATGTTGTCTTCATGTTGTCCTCATGTTGCCCTCATGTTGACCTCATGTTGTCCTCATGATGTCCTCATGTTGTCCACATGATGTCCTCATGTTGTCTTCATGTTGTCTTCATGTTGTCCTCATGTTGTCCTCATGTTGTCTTCATGTTGCCCTCATGTTGTCCACATGATGTCCTCATGTTGTCTTCATGTTGTCCTCATGTTGTCCTCATGTTGTCTTCATGTTGTCCTCATGTTGTCCTCATGTCGCCCTCATGCTGTCCTCATGTTGTCTTCATGTTGTCCTCATGTTGTCCTCATGTCGCCCTCATGCTGTCTTCATGTTGTCCTCATGTTGTCTTCATGTTGTCCTCATGTTGTCCTCATGTTGGCCTCATGATGTCCTCATGTTGTCCACATGATGTCCTCATGTTGTCTTCATGTTGTCCTCATGTTGTCTTCATGTTGTCCCCATTTTGTCCTCATGTCCTCATGTTGTCCCCATGTTGTCCCCATGTTGCCCTCATGTTGTCCTCATGATGTCCTCATGTTGTCCACATGATGTCCTCATGTTGTCTTCATGTTGTCTTCATGTTGTCCTCATGTTGTCCTCATGGTGTCTTCATGTTGTCCTCATGTTGTCCTCATTTTGTCTTCATGTTGTCCTCATGTTGTCCTCATGTCGCCCTCATGCTGTCTTCATGTTGTCCTCATGTTGTCTTCATGTTGTCCACATGATGTCCTCATGTTTTCTTCATGTTGTCCTCATGTTGGCCGCATGATGTCCTCATGTTGTCTTCATGTTGTCCTCATGTCGCCCTCATGCTGTCTTCATGTTGCCCTCATGCTGTCTTCATGTTGTCCTCATGTTGTCCTCAAGTTGTCTTCATGTTGTCTTCATGTTGTCCTCATGTTGGCCTCATGTTGTCCTCATCCTCTGTAGTTCTGTAGTTCTGTAGTTCTGTAGTTCTTGATGGCTTCGGTGCAGGCTGACACACCAGGATGTCCCGCTGTAGTTCCAGTCGAGTGAAACATCCCGAACACGTTGACGGGGGACAGCAGCTGGTTGTCCTGCCGCTCGCCGTCCTCCGCTGTAATTAATCACTCGCTGGCGCTCGTTAATTAATTAGAGACTTCGGGGAGAGGCGAGACAGCGAGGTGTCCTCACAAGAACACTAATTAGCTGCGTCTCCGGGACACGTCACTGGATTCATATCAACGCTCTGGGTGGACTTGTCTCATAATACATATAATATATAAAACTGCACCCTACGCCTCCTCAAATGTCAAATTTGGCCCGTTTTCAGAAGGGGTCTTTATCAGAAATTTGGGTTTCTTTCAACCAAATTGTCCAAAATTAAAATAATAATGAGGACGGCTCCCTACACCGCTCAGAACAAGTCAAATTATAATATATCGTTACATTTGGTTTCAATCAAGTTTATAACTCTGGGGATAAAATGATGGAAAAAATGTCATAAAATGCAGAAAAAAATTGATAAAAACATCGGAAAAAGTGACAAAAATGTGTGTATCTCCGTGTGTGTGTGTGTGTATAAGTGTGTGTGTGTTTGTATATAAGTGTGTGTGTGTATAAGTGTGTGTGTGTATAAGTGTGTGTGTGTTTGTATGTAAGTGTGTGTGTGTATAAGTGTGTGTGTGTGTAAGTGTGTGTGAGTGTGTGTGTGTGTGTGTGTGTGAGTGTGTGTGTGTGTGTGAGTGTGAGTGTGTGTGTGTGTGAGTGTGTGTGTGTGTGTGTGTGTGTGTGAGTGTGTGTGTGTGAGTGTGTGTGTGTGTGTGTGTGTGTGTGTGTGTGTGTGTGTGTGAGTGTGTGTGTGTGTGTGTGTGTGTGTGTGTGAGTGTGTGTGTGAGTGTGTGTGTGTGTGAGTGTGTGTGTGTGTGTGTGTGTGTGTGTGTGTGTGTGTGTGTGTGTGTGTGTGTGTGTGTGTGTGTGTGTGTGTGTGTGTGTGTGTGTGTGTGTGTGTGTGTGTGTGTGTGAGTGTGTGAGTGTGTGAGTGTGTGAGTGTGTGTGTGTGTGAGTGTGTGTGTGTGTGTGTGTGTGTGTGTGTGTGTGTGTGTGTGTGTGTGTGTGTGTGTGTGTGTGAGTGTGTGTGTGTGTGTGTGTGTGTGTGTGTGTGTGTGTGTGTGTGTGTGTGTGTGAGTGTGTGTGTGTGTGTGTGTGTGTGTGTGTGTGTGTGTGTGTGTGTGTGTGTGTGTGTGTGTGTGTGTGTGTGTGTGTGAGTGTGTGTGTGTGTGTGTGTGTGTGTGTGTGTGTGTGTGTGTGTGTGTGTGTGTGTGTGTGTGTGTGTGTGTGTGTGTGTGTGTGTGTGTGTGTGTGTGTGTGTGTGTGTGTGTGTGTGTGTGTGTGTGTGTGTGTGTGTGTGTGTGTGTGTGTGTGTGTGTGTGTGTGTGTGTGTGTGTGTGTGTGTGTGTGTGTGTGTGTGTGTGTGTGTGTGTGTGTGTGTGTGTGTGTGTGTGTGTGTGTGTGTGTGAGTGTGTGTGTGTGTGTGTGTGTGTGTGTGTGTGTGTGTGTGTGTGTGTGTGTGTGTGTGTGTGTGTGTGTGTGTGTGTGTGTGTGTGTGTGTGTGTGTGTGTGTGTGTGTGTGTGTGTGTGTGTGTGTGTGTGTGTGTGTGTGTGTGTGTGTGTGTGTGAGTGTGTGTGTGTGTGTGTGTGTGTGTGTGTGTGTGTGTGAGTGTGTGTGTGTGTGTGTGTGTGTGTGTGTGTGTGTGTGTGTGTGTGTGTGTGTGTGTGTGTGTGTGTGTGTGTGTGTGTGTGTGTGTGTGTGTGTGTGTGTGTGTGTGTGTGTGTGTGTGTGTGTGTGTGTGTGTGTGTGTGTGTGTGTGTGTGTGTGTGTGTGTGTGTGTGTGTGTGTGTGTGTGTGTGTGTGTGTGTGTGTGTGTGTGTGTGTGTGTGTGTGTGTGTGTGTGTGTGTGTGTGTGTGTGTGTGTGTGTGTGTGTGTGTGTGTGTGTGTGTGTGTGTGTGTGTGTGTGTGTGTGTGTGTGTGTGTGTGTGTGTGTGTGTGTGTGTGTGTGTGTGTGTGTGTGTGTGTGTGTGTGTGTGTGTGTGAGTGTGTGTGTGTGTGTGTGTGTGTGTGTGTGTGTGTGTGTGTGTGTGTGTGTGTGTGTGTGTGTGTGTGTGTGTGTGTGTGTGTGTGTGTGTGTGTGTGTGTGTGTGTGTGTGTGTGTGTGTGTGTGTGTGTGTGTGTGTGTGTGTGTGTGTGTGTGTGTGTGTGTGTGTGTGTGTGTGTGAGTGTGTGTGTGTGTGTGTGTGTGTGTGTGTGTGTGTGTGTGTGTGTGTGTGTGTGTGTGTGTGTGTGTGTGTGTGTGTGTGTGTGTGTGTGTGTGTGTGTGTGTGTGTGTGTGTGTGTGTGTGAGTGTGTGTGTGTGTGTGTGTGTGTGTGTGTGTGAGTGTGTGTGTGTGTGTGTGTGTGTGTGTGTGTGTGTGTGTGTGTGTGTGTGTGTGTGTGTGTGTGTGTGTGTGTGTGTGTGTGTGTGTGTGTGTGTGTGTGTGTGTGTGTGTGTGTGTGTGTGTGTGTGTGTGTGTGTGTGTGTGTGTGTGTGTGTGTGTGTGTGTGTGTGTGTGTGTGTGTGTGTGTGTGTGTGTGTGTGTGTGTGTGTGTGTGTGTGTGTGTGTGTGTGTGTGTGTGTGTGAGTGTGTGTGTGTGTGTGTGTGTGTGTGTGTGTGTGAGTGTGTGTGTGTGTGTGTGTGTGTGTGTGTGTGTGTGTGTGTGTGTGTGTGTGTGTGTGTGTGTGTGTGTGTGTGTGTGTGTGTGTGTGTGTGTGTGTGTGTGTGTGTGTGTGTGTGTGTGTGTGTGTGTGTGTGTGTGTGTGTGTGTGTGTGTGTGAGTGTGTGTGTGTGTGTGTGTGTGTGTGTGTGTGTGTGTGTGTGTGTGTGTGTGTGTGAGTGTGTGTGTGTGTGTGTGTGTGTGTGTGTGTGTGTGTGTGTGTGTGTGTGTGTGTGTGTGTGTGTGTGTGTGTGTGTGTGTGTGTGTGTGTGTGTGTGTGTGTGTGTGTGTGTGTGTGTGTGAGTGTGTGTGTGTGTGTGTGTGTGTGTGTGTGTGTGTGTGTGTGTGTGTGTGTGTGTGTGTGTGTGTGTGAGTGTGTGTGTGTGTGTGTGTGTGTGTGTGTGTGTGTGTGTGTGTGTGTGTGTGTGTGTGTGTGTGTGTGTGTAGTGTGTGTGTGTGTGTGTGTGTGTGTGTGTGTGTGTGTGTGTGTGTGTGTGTGTGTGTGTGTGTGTGTGTGTGTGTGTGTGTGTGTGTGTGAGTGTGTGTGTGTGTGTGTGTGTGTGTGTGTGTGTGTGTGTGTGTGTGTGTGTGTGTGTGTGTGTGTGTGTGTGTGTGTGTGTGTGTGTGTGTGTGTGTGTGTGTGTGTGTGTGTGTGTGTGTGTGTGTGTGTGTGTGTGTGTGTGTGTGTGTGTGTGTGTGTGTGTGTGTGTGTGTGTGTGTGTGTGTGTGTGTGTGTGTGTGTGTGTGTGTGTGTGTGTGTGTGTGTGTGTGTGTGTGTGTGTGTGTGTGTGTGTGTGTGTGTGTGTGTGTGTGTGTGTGTGTGTGTGTGTGTGTGTGTGTGTGTGTGTGTGTGTGTGTGTGTGTGTGTGAGTGTGTGTGTGTGTGTGTGAGTGTGTGTGTGTGTGTGTGTGTGTGTGTGTGTGTGTGTGTGTGTGTGTGTGTGAGTGTGTGTGTGTGTGTGAGTGTGTGTGTGTGTCGTGTGTGTGTGTGTGTGTGTGTGTGTGTGTGTGTGTGTGTGTGTGTGTGTGTGTGTGTGTGTGTGTGTGTGTGTGTGTGAGTGTGTGTGTGTGTGTGTGTGTGTGTGTGTGTGTGTGTGTGTGTGTGTGTGAGTGTGTGTGTGTGTGTGTGTGAGTGTGTGTGTGTGTGTGTGTGTGTGTGTGTGTGTGAGTGTGTGTGTGTGTGAGTGTGTGTGTGTGTGTGTGAGTGTGTGTGTGTGTCTGTGTGTGTGTGTGTGTGTGAGTGTGTGTGTGTGTGTGTGTGTGTGTGTGTGTGTGTGGGTGGGGGGTCGCCCCTATTAAAAATGAATGGAGACGTCGTGCCGTGGCGGAGAGAACAACATGAAGAAGAAGAAGGAGCAGAGAGGAAGAGGAACCATGCGATGATGTCGGGGATGATGACACCCCCACACACCCCCCCCCACACACACACACACACACACACACACACACACACACACACACACACACACATGGCTCTGTGTGTGATGATGCAACGCTGTGAAACGAGGAGTTGTTGTCAATAAGACATGAAGCTGGCTCCCTGCATGGGTTAGGATGATTGTTTTATTGTTTTTATTGTTTTTATTATGACGTCTTCTCATGTCTCAGGTCTCTTGTCCTCATGTCTCTTAACCCTTGTGTTGTCCTCCGTGTCACGGGGACTTTTTGAGTTTATTTAACACCTTCGAGGGCAGGAGGGGTCTCGGGACCCCGGAGGACCAGGCCCCGGTAGCCGAAAGGACGAGATAATGGTAGTGGGAACGCGTTGGACTGCAGGAGGGGTCTCAGGACCTGGGAGGACGCCATGAGGGGTAGTGGGAACGCGTTGGACTGCAGGACGGGTCTCAGGACCTGGGAGGACACGATGAGGGGAGTGGGAGCGCGTTGGACTGCAGGAGGGTTCTCAGGACCTGGGAGGACACGATGAGGGGAGTGGGAGCGCGTTGGACTGCAGGAGGGGTCTCAGGACCTGGGAGGACGCCATGAGGGGTAGTGGGAACGCGTTGGACTGCAGGAGGGGTCCCAGGACCTGGGAGAAGGCGATGAGGGGTAGTGGGAACGCGTTGGACTGCAGGAGGGGTCTCAGGACCTGGGAGGACGCGATGAGGGGTAGTGGGAACGCGCTGGACTGCAGGACGGGTCTCAGGACCTGGGAGGACGCGATGAGGGGTAGTGGGAACGCACTGGACTGCAGGAGGGGTCTCAGGACCTGGGAGGACACGATGAGGGGAGTGGGAGCACGTTGGACTGCAGGAGGGGTCTCAGGACCTGGGAGGACGCAATGAGGGGTAGTGGGACTGCGTTGGACTGCAGGAGGGGTCTCAGGACTCCGAAGGTGAGGCCCCCTCCAGTTCATGTGAACTGACATCACATAGTAGCCTACGCATTGGTCCCTGGGACCCAAAACTTCAACGCTAGGCTGATACAAAAACTCAGAAACTGGTCCCGGTGACCCGATGGACAACACAAGGGTTAACTGTCTCTGAACCCCCTCAGGGCCTCCGTGGCCTTTTGCCCCCGCTGCAGGAACACTTAGATCCCAGTCCTCTCTCAGGTAACAATCCTCTCCTCCCGCCGATAATCTAGGACACCTCGCCGGCTTTGAAGTGTCCCTGCTACGTGTTGGTTTACGACCCGCTGCTGCAGATAAGAGTCCTCCATGGGCCGTAAATCTGAACGGCCGCAGGCGAAAACCCTCAGTGGTTGTTAGATCTGACAGAGTCTGTTATCAGCAGACTCATTCTCCAAACACAAGAAGAAGAAACAGCCGGCAGCGTTCATATCACCTGCTCATGGAAGACATTATATATCACTATGGACAAGAGGAAAAGATATCAATAAACAATAGAGTAGTATGTAGAGACAGTCAGTAGAGAGACAACAGTAGAGAGACAACAGTAGAGAGACAACAGTAGAGAGTAGTATGTAGAGAGACAACAGTAGAGAGTAGTATGTAGAGAGACAACAGTAGAGAGACAACAGTAGAGAGACAACAGTAGAGAGTAGTATGTAGAGAGACAACAGTAGAGAGTAGTATGTAGAGAGACAACAGTAGAGAGACAACAGTAGAGAGACAACAGTAGAGAGACAACAGTAGAGAGACAACAGTAGAGAGACATCAGTAGAGTAGACAACAGTAGAGAGACATCAGTAGAGAGACATCAGTAGAGAGACATCAGTAGAGAGTACATCAGTAGAGAGACAACAGTAGAGAGTACCATACCATACCAACTTTATTTGTTAAGCACTTTACAACAACCAAAGTTGACCAAAGTGCTGTACAGAAACACAAACAGAAACATATTTATAATCAACGACCATACAATTAAAACACACAAAGTAACAAATAAGAACAATTAAATGAAGTCGACATCTGTACTATGTGTCAAAAGCCAAAGAGAAAAGATGGGTTTTAAGAAGGGCCTTAAAAACAGATAAAGAAGAGGCCTGTTTTACATGCAAAGGCAGATTGTTCCATAGTTTAGGGGCAAACACAGCAAAGGCACGGTCCCCTCTGAGCTTACGCTTAGTTTTAGGCACAGTCAGGAGCAGCTGATCATCTGACCTGAGAGCGCGGACAGGTTTATAAGAGCGTAGAAGCTCAGAGAGGTATGGCGGGGCAAGACCATTTTGTGATTTAAAAGCAAATAATAGAATTTTAAAATGGATCCTAAATTGAATAGGGAGCCAGTGTAGTGATGCTAAAATAGGGGAGATGTGCTCATGTTTACGTGTGCCCGTTAAAAGACGTGCTGCTGCATTCTGTATCATCTGGAGACGGGCGATGGACGACCCACTAACCCCCACATATAATGAATTACAGTAGTCCAGCCGTGTAGTTATAAAGGCATGGATTGCAGTTTCAAAATGTTGCCTTGACAAAATAGGCTTTATTTTGGCCAGCTGCCTCAAGTGAAAGAAGCTTGATTTGACAACAGCTTTGATTTGATTGTCAAATTTAAGCTCAGGGTCCACTTTCACTCCTAGATTTGTAATGGTAGATTTAATATAGGGTACCAAGGAGCCCAATTCTACAGGCAGGGTCCCAGTGGTACCTCCAAAAACCATCACTTCTGTTTTTTTATCATTGAAACTTAAAAAGTTCAGAGCCATCCAGGCTTTTATGTCGTCAAGACAATTTAGTAGTTGTCCAACTGAGTTATCGTTTTTCTTTTTAAGAGGTACATAAATCTGACTGTCATCTGCATAACAGTGGAAAGAAATGCCGTACTTTCTAAGTATGGAACCAAGTGGAAGCAAATACAAAGAGAAAAGTAGAGGGCCGAGGACTGAGCCCTGTGGGACCCCACACGAGAGAGGAGCAGAGGAAGATACAAAATCACCTATGCTAACACAAAAAGTTCGAGCCTCTAAATATGACCTAAACCACTCCAGTGCTATACCACTGATGCCCACCCACTGCCTTAGACGAGAAATCAGTATTTCATGATCCACTGTGTCAAATGCAGCGGTTAGATCTAAAAGCACAAGGACAACACAATCGCCAGAGTCAGTCGCTAAAAAGATATCATTAAAAACTCTTAAAAGAGCGGTTTCTGTACTGTGCAAGGTTTTGAAACCGGACTGGAAAACCTCTAGTATTTTGTGTTCTTCCAAAAAGGCCAATAATTGACTGTGCACAATCTTCTCTAAGATTTTTGAAAGGAAAGGCAATTTAGAAATAGGCCTGAAATTTGCAAGAACTGACGGATCTAGAGCAGGTTTTTTAATCAGAGGTTGAATTACTGCATGTTTTAAAATTTCAGGGACCACACCCGTGGTCAGACTACTATTTATAACTGTAACAACAGATGGTCCCACAGTGGGGAAAACCTCCTTAAATAATCTAAGGGGGACAGCATCATTTGGAGAACCCGAGGGCTTCAAGTGACCAACAACCTCCTCTAAAAAAGAAAGAGTCACCGGCTCAAAATGATCAAAAACAGCCGAGCAGGGGACAGAGATTGAAGGGTCTGAAGCTGAAGGCGCAATTTGAGACCTAATAGAAGTGACCTTATCAATAAAAAAGCAAAGGAAGTTTTCACACATAGCAGGAGATGCCTCCATACAAGCATTCTGAGGGGCATTTAAAAGTGAGTCAATGGTGTTAAATAACACATGAGGCTTGTGACAATTTGCCAGAATAATAGCTGAGAAATATTTTCTTTTAGCATCTTTCACAGTTTCCTGGAAATGACGCCAACAATCCCTTAACATCTGAATAGACACCTGCAGTTTGTCCTTCTTCCACTTGCGCTCAGCTCTACGGCACTCACGTCTAGCAGCATGAGTCATGTCATTCAGCCAGGGCTCAAATTTAGTTTTAGGCTGCCTGGATTTTAATGGAGCCACAATGTCTAAAACAGTTTGGCAGGTGGAGTGAAACCATGAGCTAAGCTCTTCTGTGTGCAATACAGATTCAGGAGTGTTGATGTTCCGACTGAAAACAGCCGAGAACTGAGCAGCAGTGGAAGGGTTAATCATGCGACAGCGCCGTGCAGCAGCGCGAGGTTTAAATGTATGACAGGCAAGAGCAGTCTCAAATAATACAGGCATATGGTCAGAAAAAACTGCATCACATATCTCTAGATTAAGAACAGGCAAGCCATATGATAAAACAAGATCAAGTGTGTGTCCATGTTCTTGTGTGGGTCCAGTCACAGATTGCACAAGATTAAAAGAATCAATGAGGTTTAGAAAACCCTTTGTCATTGGCTTATCAGGACAACACACATGAACATTAAAATCCCCAACAATAAGAACATGATCATATTTAGGCATGATTTCAGCCAGAAAATCAGAAAAATCATTTAAAAAGTCCTTATTGTACTTGGGGGGCCGATAGACCACAGCACACAACACTGTATGAGAACGACCAATCTCAAATAAACTCAGCTCAAAGCTGCTGAAAGCTGATAACAGCAATATCTGCTTACATTTATAATGACTTTTAAATACAGTCGCTATTCCTCCTCCTCGGCCAGATTTTCGAGGGGAGTTTAGGTAGCAGCAATCATGGTTTAAAAATTCGGTGAAGGCGCTGGACTCACCATCACTCAGCCATGTCTCAGTTACACAGAGGAAATCCAATCCTCGGGACATGAAAAAATCCTTTAAGACAAAAGTCTTATTTGCTAGAGATCTAGCATTTACCAGCCCAAACCTGGCAGGAACCGGCGGATCCGCGGCGCTGGATGATCGTGAAACCCGACACAAAGACAGCAAGTTGCTGTGATTCACTCCGCGCCGACGGGGACGAGGAGAGCAGGGGCCACGGAGCTGGAACATCTCTTCCGGGCCGACGACAGGTATCAGCCAGGCGCCGACAGGGTCCAGCGAACGTCGAGGAACAACGAGGCTAGGCACAACTCCAAACTTAGTCCAAAAAGGCGTAGAACACCATGCAGGACGGGCCTTCAGCCTCACCAGCCAGCCACTACGCTTTCCCCGGCGGCGAGTGCGTTTTGTAGTATGTAGAGAGACAACAGTAGAGAGACAACAGTAGAGAGACATCAGTAGAGAGACAACAGTAGAGAGTAGTATGTAGAGAGACAACAGTAGAGAGACAACAGTAGAGAGACAACAGTAGAGAGACATCAGTAGAGAGACAACAGTAGAGAGTAGTATGTAGAGAGACAACAGTAGAGAGTAGTATGTAGAGAGACAACAGTAGAGAGTAGTATGTAGAGAGACAACAGTAGAGAGACAACAGTAGAGAGACAACAGTAGAGAGACATCAGTAGAGAGACAACAGTAGAGAGACATCAGTAGAGAGACATCAGTAGAGAGACAACAGTAGAGAGTAGTATGTAGAGAGACAACAGTAGAGAGACAACAGTAGAGAGACAACAGTAGAGAGACATCAGTAGAGAGACAACAGTAGAGAGTAGTATGTAGAGAGACAACAGTAGAGAGTAGTATGTAGAGAGACAACAGTAGAGAGACAACAGTAGAGAGACAACAGTAGAGAGACAACAGTAGAGAGACATCAGTAGAGAGACAACAGTAGAGAACATCAGTAGAGAGAGAGCATCAGTAGAGAGACAACAGTAGAGAGTAGTATGTAGAGAGACAACAGTAGAGAGACAACAGTAGAGAGACAACAGTAGAGAGACAACAGTAGAGAGACATCAGTAGAGAGACAACAGTAGAGAGACATCAGTAGAGAGACAACAGTAGAGAGACAGACAGTAGAGAGACAACAGTAGAGAGTAGTATGTAGAGAGACAACAGTAGAGAGACAACAGTAGAGAGACAACAGTAGAGAGACAACAGTATAGAGTAGTATGTAGAGAGACAACAGTAGAGAGACAACAGTAGAGAGACAACAGTAGAGAGACAGCAGTAGAGAGTAGTATGTAGAGAGACAACAGTAGAGAGACAACAGTAGAGAGACATCAGTAGAGAGACATCAGTAGAGAGACAACAGTAGAGAGTAGTATGTAGAGAGACAGCAGTAGAGAGTAGTATGTAGAGAGACAACAGTAGAGAGTAGTATGTAGAGAGACAACAGTAGAGAGACAACAGTAGAGAGACAACAGTAGAGAGACATCAGTAGAGAGTAGTATGTAGAGAGACAACAGTAGAGAGTAGTATGTAGAGAGACAACAGTAGAGAGACAACAGTAGAGAGACAACAGTAGAGAGACATCAGTAGAGAGACATCAGTAGAGAGACAACAGTAGAGAGACAACAGTAGAGAGTAGTATGTAGAGAGACAACAGTAGAGAGTAGTATGTAGAGAGACAACAGTAGAGAGACAGCAGTAGAGAGACAGCAGTAGAGAGACAGTATGTAGAGACAACAGTAGAGAGACAACAGTAGAGAGACAGCAGTAGAGAGACAGCAGTAGAGAGACAACAGAAGAGAGACAACAGTAGAGAGACAGCAGTAGAGAGACAACAGTAGAGAGACAGCAGTAGAGAGTAGTATGTAGAGAGACAACAGTAGAGAGACAACAGTAGAGAGACAACAGTAGAGAGACAGCATGTAGAGAGACAGCAGTAGAGAGAGAACAGTAGAGAGACAACAGTAGAGAGACAGCAGTAGAGAGACAGCAGTAGAGAGACAACAGTAAGAGAGACAGCAGTAGAGAGACAACAGTAGAGAGACAGCAGTAGAGAGTAGTATGTAGAGAGACAACAGTAGAGAGACAACAGTAGAGAGACAGCAGTAGAGAGACATCAGCATAGAGAGACAGTAGAGTAGACAACAGTAGAGAGACAACAGTAGAGAGACAGCAGTAGAGAGAGAGTATGTAGAGAGACAACAGAGAGAGACAGACAGTAGAGAGACGAGCAGTAGAGAGTCAGTATGTAGAGAGACAACAGTAGAGAGACAACAGTAGAGAGTAGTATGTAGCAGACAAATGTAGAGAGACAACAGTAGAGAGACAGCAGTAGAGAGACATCAGTAGAGAGACAACAGTAAGAGAGACAACAGTAGAGAGACAGCAGTAGAGAGTAGTATGTAGAGACAAATGTAGAGAG
>CM057243.1:154995-159995 GCA_029931835.1 Etheostoma nigrum
TTTGTTTTTTTTAAATATATATCGGCCGATATATCGGAATATCTACAAATATTAACAATCGTCTATCGGTCGGGCTCTGAGCGCGAGGAAAGTGAATTTTGGAGAAAAAACGCTTTGAAACGAGAAGTTCTGCGGAAGATTTTCAGCATTTCCACTTTGCGATAAAAGTCAAACTTCGTCCGTATATTAGTTCGTATTCGGGGTTTTGTGTTCCTCTAGCTAACGTTAAAGGATCAGTGTGTAACGCGTTCAGTCGTTTATTATCAAAATCGGCGTTGCCCGTTCACAAACTCGTCCTTTTTCATGAATACTTTCCACAATCATCAGTTCCAAGTATTCCAAGGTTGAAGTCGTACATTTCTACTCTCATAAACTGGGGAAGACGCTCCGTATTCGCGCTCCATCTTGAAATACGTTAGCCGGTTCCATTTTTGGAGTGTCGCCACGTACCTACGTACGCAGCCACGGCCGAGAGCTAACGCTGAAGCGTAGGTCACGCTATAGTCGGCCTTTCTCGGGAGAAAAGCAACGTTTCAAAAGGCCTCTAAGGCCCGAAGGGTGTGCTCATTTTGGTAGGTTGGTCATTTTGGTTCAATGAAAGACTCATTCTCCCATAATGCACCACAGAGCGCCACAGGAAGTCATTCCTGCCTGTGGCCATCAGACTTTATGACCTCTAAGTGTCTGAAACACACACACACAGACACACACACATACGCATACACACAGACACACACACACACACACACAGACACACACACAGACACATACACAGACACACACACATACGCATACACACAGACACACACACACACACACACAGACACACACACAGACACATACACAGACACACACACATACGCATACACACAGACACACACACACACACACACACAGACACACACACACAGACACACACACATACGCATACACACAGACACACACACACAGAGACACACACACACACACATACGCGCACACACACAGAGCACACACACACACACACACACACACACAGACACACACACACACACACACACACACATACGCACACACACAGACACACACACATACGCACACACACATATGCACACACACAGACATACACACATGTACAACAACACACACACAGACACACGCACACACACACAGACACACACACACACACACACACACACACACACACAGACACACACACAGACACACACACATACGCACACACAGACACACACACAGACACACACACACACACACACAGCACACACACACACACAAAGACACACACACACAGAGACACACACACACACAGACACACACACACGCACACACACACACACACACGCACACACACACACACACAGACACACACACACACACAGACACTTAGTGAGTCTTAAACTGGACAATATCTGTTTTCTGGCTTAATATGTGTGTAATACTCTGCTGCTTCTACTTCTTCATTATTACTGTTCACCATTACAACTCTTAATTGTGTAAATACTGCATCATAACATTCCTTTAACTGTGTAAATACCGTGCATATCCACACTCGTTTTACTTCTTTATTTGTATTTCTTCTCTGATATTTACACACTCTTGCAACTGTAACACAGACTTTCCCTTCCCAGTACAGTATTTCTGATTCTGATGGTGGTTTTGAGAGTATAACCGACTCATTTTAAACCGATTCCTGATCATTTTCCAAAACCCTGACCTTGATCTGTCGCCTAAACGAAACTATTATAGTATTATACATTTATACTATAAACTATTTTAGTACTACTATACTATATGTGTCACAACTCTAACTTTAACTGTCCAAAATAAAAAAAATGCATAAAATCCAAGCTTTTTAGTTTTTTACCCAAGACAAAAGAAGACATCACACAACTTGTGTGATGTCTTCTTTTGTCTTTTTCCCTCCATTATGCGTATTATTTTGTGCTTTTTGGGAAGTTTTCTGTCGTATCGGATGATTTCCCGCGTCCGATCGTAGCTTTTTTGAAGAAAAGTCTCTGTTGAATCCCGAAAATCTTCCCCAGAACTGAACAGATATTAACGTTGTGGCTGTAGGTTGTCTATGTGCAGAACTTGTGCTAGTGGGATTAGAGATAACGGAGTATATTTGAGGAGTAATTAAAACCCTGCACAGAAATACCATAACTACAATGTGAGTATGTGAAAAACTCTGAAAGATAAAAACAAAGAAAAATGCAGAACCAGAGATTTATGCTGCGTTGCATTTACGGTCGCGACTGGGAATGGGGGAGCGGAGTTTAAGGAGAAAACACAAGACTTTCACCCAGGAAACAGGTGTTCATGTCCTGGAGAAGTTAAGGAGAAAACACAAGACTTTCACCAGGAAACAGGTGTTCATGTCCTGGAGAAGTTAAGGAGAAAACACAAGACTTTCACCCAGGAAACAGGTGATCTTGTCCTGGAGAAGTTAAGGAGAAAACACAAGACTTTCACCCAGGAAACAGGTGTTCATGTCCTGGAGAAGTTAAGGAGAAAACACAAGACTTTCACCAGGAAACAGGTGTTCATGTCCTGGAGAAGTTAAGGAGAAAACACAAGACTTTCACCCAGGAAACAGGTGATCTTGTCCTGGAGAAGTTAAGGAGAAAACACAAGACTTTCACCAGGAAACAGGTGTTCATGTCCTGGAGAAGTTAAGGAGAAAACACAAGACTTTCACCAGGAAACAGGTGTTCATGTCCTGGAGAAGTTAAGGAGAAAACACAAGACTTTCACCCAGGAAACAGGTGTTCATGTCCTGGAGAAGTTAAGGAGAAAACACAAGACTTTCACCAGGAAACAGGTGTTCATGTCCTGGAGACGTTAAGGAGAAAACACAAGACTTTCACCAGGAAACAGGTGTTCATGTCCTGGAGAAGTTAAGGAGAAAACACAAGACTTTCACCAGGAAACAGGTGTTCATGTCCTGGAGAAGTTAAGGAGAAAACACAAGACTTTCACCCAGGAAACAGGTGATCTTGTCCTGGAGAAGTTAAGGAGAAAACACAAGACTTTCACCAGGAAACAGGTGTTCATGTCCTGGAGAAGTTAAGGAGAAAACACAAGACTTTCACCAGGAAACAGGTGTTCATGTCCTGGAGAAGTTAAGGAGAAAACACAAGACTTTCACCCAGGAAACAGGTGATCTTGTCCTGGAGAAGTTAAGGAGAAAACACAAGACTTTCACCAGGAAACAGGTGTTCATGTCCTGGAGAAGTTAAGGAGAAAACACAAGACTTTCACCAGGAAACAGGTGTTCATGTCCTGGAGAAGTTAAGGAGAAAACACAAGACTTTCACCCAGGAAATAGGTGTTCATGTCCTGGAGAAGTTAAGGAGAAAACACAAGACTTTCACCAGGAAACAGGTGTTCATGTCCTGGAGAAGTTAAGGAGAAAACACAAGACTTTCACCAGGAAACAGGTGTTCATGTCCTGGAGACGTTAAGGAGAAAACACAAGACTTTCACCAGGAAACAGGTGTTCATGTCCTGGAGAAGTTAAGGAGAAAACACAAGACAGTTGGGTTTAGGGAACTTGATCCCCGGTCTCCTGGGTGAAAGTCCTGTGTTGATCCCCCCCTATAGCCTCTCTCTAAGTGGACATTACAAGCAGCGCCAACTGTATAAAAGACGCTCCACACTTCCTGTCTCCCAAAGGGGCGTGGCCTCGTTGTGTGAACGAATGAGAAGTTATATTTGTGTAATTTATTCATATTTTCTGTTGCTAATGTTAGATATTAAACTAGGGCTGCACAGTATATAGCGTCGGCTCGGTAAAGACATCGTAAAAGGCTGCAACGCGGCGAAATACACTCGTTTTCTTTTGGCTATTTGACAGAAAATAGCAGAAATCTGCACTTTAAAATGTGGTTGACTGTGATTTTATTGCGTGTAATGTCGACGTTGGTCAATAAAAGAAATGATTCCCTTTCATCTGAATTTAACCCAACAGACAGTCGGTTGTGTTTTTCAGTCCTTCCAGAAAAATCTAGAGATTTTTTTTTGTGATTGTTGCAAAAATCCTTGATTTCGCGGCACGTTTTCTTAACCCTGTGTTGTCTTCCCGTTAACCATGAACTCGTCATTCCAGGTCAAAATTAAAAAAAAACTTTTTTTGATTTATTTCTCACTTTTAAAAATGCTCTTGATGCTTTTTTTAAAACCCTGAGCTGGTTTAATAACAGGTTTTAAATTTATTTTTGGAATTCATGGTCAACAAACCTCATTTATATCAAATTATACATACGTTTTTAGTTAAAAAGGCGGAAATTATGAATTATTTTGACTAATAGTTAAGATCAGAGGATGTTGAGTGGATCTCAGACGGGTAGATGTCAAAGTTTAGTCCCCATACTGTTTGGGAACCATTAAAAAAACAATTAAAATGCAATAAGATTCAATAAAACACCCAAAACATTCAATGAAAGTAACGTTATATGGAATCATCCATGTTGTTTTTGAGCAATTTGGTTGAAAGAAATCCATATTTCTGATATAAAACACTTTGAAACGGGGACAACACGAGGGTTAAAAAATATAATATGGAATATTTGGGATATTTGTGCAATTTTGCAAGTTTGATGAAAAAGAGACTGATGGTCTTGTCGCGTAATTATGTCACTTCATAACGTTCCCATGGCAACAGGGGGAAACGGCTGCTCTTGTGTGAAGTAAAAGCAAAAAAACTTCCTTCTGAGGTATTTGTGACTTTTTTGGCAACAGGGAAAATTTCAACGAAAATGCGGAGATTATGACATTGTGCACAACCTCAATTTGCGAGGAAATCGGCAATTTAATTTAAATATGCAAACTTTGGCTGATTATACATTGGGTTATGTTATCGCGTAATCACGTTTTTTGAGTTTTGTGATGGTATTATGATGTTTTTCTGGAGAGACTGTAAAACAATCTCTGGTTTTTATCTTCGCGGCAGCGACGTCGTCTCGAAAAAATTAAAAAAACGCGATGGAATATTTGGGATA
>CM057243.1:164995-185995 GCA_029931835.1 Etheostoma nigrum
AAGTAAAAGTACTACTACCGCACTGTTAAAATACTCTGGTACAAGTTTAGTCCTCCAGAGTACTCCTAGGGGGACATGTAGCCCTGCAGTACTTCAGAGTACCCCTAGGGGGACATGTGCCACCTGCAGTCTCCCAAAGTACCCCTAGGGTAGACTCACCCCCTGCAGTCCTCCAGAGTACCCCTAGGTTAGACATACCCCTGGCAGTCCTCCAGAGTACCCCTAGGTTAGACTCACCCCCTGCAGTCCTCCAGAGTACCCCTAGGTTAGACATACCCCTGGCAGTCCTCCAGAGTACCCCTAGGTTAGACATACCCCCGGCAGTCCTCCAGAGTACCCCTAGGGTAGACTCACCCCCTGCAGTCCTCCAGAGTACCCCTAGGGTAGACTCACCCCCTGCAGTCCTCCAGAGTACCCCTAGGTTAGACATACCCCTGGCAGTCCTCCAGAGTACCCCTAGGTTAGACATACCCCCGGCAGTCCTCCAGAGTACCCCTAGGGTAGACTCACCCCCTGCAGTCCTCCAGAGTACCCCTAGGTTAGACATACCCCCGGCAGTCCTCCAGAGTACCCCTAGGTTAGACTCACCCCCTGCAGTCCTCCAGAGTACCCCTAGGTTAGACATACCCCCGGCAGTCCTCCAGAGTACCCCTAGGTTAGACGTACCCCCGGCAGTCCTCCAGAGTACCCCTAGGTTAGACATACCCCCGGCAGTCCTCCAGAGTACCCCTAGGGTAGACTCACCCCCTGCAGTCCTCCAGATTACCCTTAGGGTACACATATCCCCTTTGAGAACCACTGCTCTAGAGGACATCCCAACGTTAATATTTCCCGTTGCTTTAAAGGAGCAGAACCAGTTCTGAATGTTACTCACGTCCCCAGTTGAGAGTGATGCCGGCGGCGATGATGACGACCCCCCCAGGATGGCGACCACAGACAGAACCATGGCGTTACGGCCCAGACGCCGAGCCCCGTCCACGTTGCCCTGCTGCAGACTGTTCCGGGACTGGACCAAGGGAAAGAAAACAAAGTGGTTTATACCCTGCTGGTGTCTTCCTGTCAGACATGTTATACAGACCTTGCAGAGATATATATATATATATGACAGTAAACTGAAAAACTGAAGGTTTTGCCATGGCCTTTTCAATCTCCTGACCTCAACATAATGTAAATCTATGATCGACCTTAAAGGAGCAGTGCGTGACAGACAGCCCAGAAATCTCAAAGAACTGGAAGACTTCTGAAAGGAAGAATGGGCGAAGATACCTCAAACAAGAATTAAAGACTCTTGGGGGGGGGTACAAGGTATTAACTCTGAACTCTGAACGCATTTTCAAAGTTTTTTTCTGACCTTTTTTAAAGTTTTTGTCAATTTTTTCACATTTTTGTCGATTCCTTCTGTTCCTTCTAAAGTTTTTTTCGACACTGAGTGATTGTGCAAAGAAGGCCAACCAAAGCCGTCATGCAACGCCGTCATGCAACGCCGTCATGCAACGCCGTCATGCAACGCTGTCATGCAACGCTCTCAACCAATGCTGTCATGCAACGCTGTCACGCAACGCCGTCATGCAACGCTGTCACGCAACGGCGTCATGCAACGGCGTCATGCAACGCTGTCATGCAACGCCGTCATGCAACGCTCTCAACCAATGCTGTCATGCAATGCCGTCATGCAACGCCGTCATGCAACGCCGTCATGCAACGCCGTCACACAACGCTGTCATGCAACGCCGTCATGCAACGCTCTCAACCAATGCTGTCATGCAATGCCGTCATGCAACGCCGTCATGCAACGCCGTCACACAACGCTGTCATGCAACGCCGTCATGCAACGCCGTCATGCAACGCCGTCATGCAACGCCGTCATGCAACGCTGTCATGCAACGCCGTCATGCAACGCCGTCATGCAATGCTCTCAACCAACGTTGTCATGCAACGCCATAACGTAACGCCGTCACGCAACGCTGTCATGCAACGCCGTCATGCAACGCTCTCAAGCAACGCTGTCACGCAACGTTGTCATGCAACGCCGTCACGCAACGCTGTCATGCAACGCCGTCATACGAGCTGTCATCGGCTCGTACCATGACGGAGAAGACGAGGGCTACGATGTTGATGGGCCACAGCGGGCAGAAGCAGGACAGGATGGCCAGGATCAGGTAGTCTCGGGGCTTGGAGCCGTCCACCGTGGCCTCCGGCATGGCGCTGGGCCGGCGGGTGAGCGAGGGCCGGGGGGAGCCCGCCGCCAGCGAGCCGGACCGGCTGCTCAGACCGGGCCGGCCGTTAGCGTGGCCGCCGGGCTGGGCGTGGAGCTTGGGCGACACGGAGGACACGGTGGGAGACGAGTCCACCCTCACAGGACCCACGCCGTTACCTGGAAGAGAAGAAGGGGGGAGAACATGAGAGAGAGAATGAGAGAGAATGAGAGAGCGAATATGATGTAACGTAAAAACATCAGTGATGAGTGACTATTTACATGGAATCTGGTGAAGATTTGCTGCTCTATACACGCTAAAAGTAGTGATTATTTACATGGAGTCTGGTGGGGATATGCTGCTCTATACACGCTAAAAGTAGTGATTATTTACATGGAGTCTGGTGGGGATATGCTGCTCTATACACGCTAAAAGTAGTGATTATTTACATGGAGTCTGGTGGAGATATGCTGCTCTATACACACTAAAAGTAGTGATTATTTACATGGAGTCTGGTGGGGATATGCTGCTCTATACATGCTAAAAGTAGTGATTATTTACATGGAGTCTGGTGGAGATATGCTGCTCTATACACGCTAAAAGTAATGATTATTTACATGGAGTCTGGTGGGGATATGCTGCTCTATACACGCTAAAAGTAGTAATTATTTACATGGAGTCTGGTGGGTTTGGTGATGGCTCTATACACGCTGAAAGAACTGATGAAAACAGGTTGAAAAATACCGAAATTACTTCATATTTTATTTGTTGCTACCCTGGACCGAGGAACTGCAGATTATTAAGTTATTTATTAAAAATACTCAGTAACTTGCTGCCACAGATGGTTTTAAACAGGACAGGTGTATTTACTCTCCACGTTGTCGCTGATCACGGTCAGGTGCTCCATATCGCCCGTTTGATTGGCGTCGGGAGCGTGCGTTGTCGCGCTGCTCGGTTGAAAGGTCACGGGGTCGGCTTCTCTGCCCTGCTGTGTGCTGATTGGCTGCTGGGAATCCTCCATGCTGCTGCTGGTCGCCATGAGACGGGGAAGACGAAGAGAAGGGTTGAAGAAACGTTGAAGGCACGGCGCTCTCTGAAACCAAGCACAGAGACCGAGTCAGGAACGAGGTCTCCCTCCCAACAGGGTCTCCCTCCCAATATGGTCTCCCTCCCAACAGGGCCTCCCTCCCAACAGGGTCTCCCTCCCAACAGGGCCTCCCTCCCAACAGGGTCTCCCTCCCAACAGGGTCTCCCTCCCAATATGGTCTCCCTCCCAACAGGGTCTCCCTCCCAATATGGTCTCCCTCCCAACAGGGCCTCCCTCCCTACAAGGCCTCCCTCCCAACAGGGCCTCCCTCCCAATATGGTCTCCCTCCCATCAGGGCCTCCCTCCACATAAAACACAGTATGTAATATCCAGTATACTGTATATAAAACACTTGATGTAATATCCAGTATACTGTATATAAAACACCTGATGTAATATCCAGTATACTGTATATAAAACACCTGATGTAATATCCAGTATACTGTATATAAAACACCTGATGTAATATCCAGTATACTGTATATAAAACACAGTATGTAATATCCAGTATACTGTATATAAAACACAGTATGTAATATCCAGTATACTGTATATAAAACACAGTATGTAATATCCAGTATACTGTATATAAAACACAGTATGTAATATCCAGTATACTGTATATAAAACACAGTATGTAATATCCAGTATACTGTATATAAAACACAGTATGTAATATCCAGTATACTGTACGTATCTGATCCAGATGGCTCTAGGTGGACTTCACACTGACAGATCAAGATATTTCTATATACTATATATATATTGCAGATGGGAAGTAACGAAGTACAAAGACTTCAAGACTCACTCCCCCCTCCCTCCTCCATCACTCCTCCATCACTAATCCATCTCTCCTCCAGCTCTCCCCCTCCCTCCTCCATCTCTCCTCCATCTCTCCCCCTCCCTCCTCTATCACTCCTCCATCACTCCTCCATCTCTCCTCCATCACTCATCCCACTCCTCCTCCCTCTCTCCTCCATCTCTCCTCCCTCTCTCCTCCATCTCTTCTCTCTCTCCTCCCTCACTCCTCCCTCTCTCCTCCATCTCTCCTCCCTCTCTCCTCCATCTCTTCTCTCTCTCCTCCCTCACTCCTCCCTCTCTCCTCCCTCTCTCCTCCCTCACTCCTCCATCTCTCCTCCATCTCTCCTCCTTCTCTCCTCCCTCTCTCCTCCATCTCTTCTCTCTCTCCTCCCTCTCTCCTCCCTCTCTCCTCCCTCTCTCCTCCCTCTCTCCTCCCTCACTCCTCCATCTCTCCTCCATCTCTCCTCCATCTCTCCTCCCTCTCTCCTCCATCTCTTCTCTCTCTCCTCCCTCTCTCCTCCCTCTCTCCTCCATCTCTCCTCCCTCTCTCTTCCATCTCTTCTCTCTCTCCTCCCTCACTCCTCCTTCTCTCCTCCCTCACTCCTCCATCTCTCCTCCATCTCTCCTCCTTCTCTCCTGCCTCTCTCCTCCCTCACTCCTCCATCTCTCCTCCATCACTCATCCCACTCCTCCACCCTCTCTCCTCCATCTCTCCTCCCTCTCTCCTCCATCTCTTCTCTCTCTCCTCCCTCTCCTCCCTCTCTCCTCCATCTCTCCTCCTTCTCTCCTCCCTCTCTCCTCCCTCTCTCCTCCCTCACTCCTCCATCTCTCCTCATCACTCATCCCACTCCTCCACCCTCTCTCCTCCATCTCTCCTCCCTCTCTCCTCCATCTCTTCTCTCTCTCCTCCCTCACACCTCCCTCTCTCCTCCAGCTCTCCTCCCTCTCTCCTCCCTCTCTCTTCCATCTCTTCTCTCTCTCCTCCCTCACTCCTCCCTCTCTCCTCCCTCTCTCCTCCCTCACTCCTCCCTCTCTCCTCCCTCTCTCCTCCATCTCTCCTCCCTCTCTCTTCCATCTCTTCTCTCTCTCCTCCCTCACTCCTCCAGCTCTCCTCCCTCACTCCTCCATCTCTCCTCCCTCTCTCCTCCCTCTCTCCTCCCTCACTCCTCCATCTCTCCTCCATCACTCATCCCACTCTTCCACCCTCTCTCCTCCATCTCTCCTCCCTCTCTCCTCCATCTCTTCTCTCTCTCCTCCCTCACTCCTCCCTCTCTCCTCCCTCTCTCCTCCCTCTCTCCTCCAGCTCTCCTCCCTCTCTCCTCCATCTCTCCTCCTTCTCTCCTCCCTCACTCCTCCATCTCTCCTCCATCACTCATCCCACTCCTCCTCCATCTCTCCTCTCTCACTCATCCACAATAACAATATATTGAATTCCAGTGTGCAGGAATCTGTGTTGTTATTATTATTATTATTATTATTATTATTATTATTACTATTATTATTATTACTATTATTATTATTATTAATATAATGGAACGGCCTGCTCTGTATTTCTGTCTTTGGACCCAACAGTTTCTTATTTAATAATTGAAACCCTGAGGTTTGGCTTTGGTTATGAAATGCTACTTAATGTATTTTTAATGCACCACTGAAGTCTTTCTGATGCAGCAGCCTCCACACTGCAGCGGGGGAGGGGGGGAGGTTTAAATAACTATAAATCCCCCTCAGTCTCTCTGACTGTTACTGCAGGAAACACAGCCTTTGTTTCAAGATCAGTTACGTCGTTTACACCAAACTCCTACCGAACATAGAAGAAGAACAAGAAGAAGAATGTATACTTTATTAATCCCTCAAGGGGAAATGACATTGGCTCGTTACTTTAGTTTCACATAATTTCGGCGGAGTTACTGTTTTTATTTTCCACGTCATCAATATTGATTCAGTCTGATTGGACGAAAATATACGTCGACGCACAACTGCAAGACGACTCCACAGATACAAGGGCATTCACTCACGTGTGTGTGTGTGTGTGTGTGTCTTTGTGGATGTGTGTGTGTATATACAGTGAGGAAAATAAGTATTTGAACACGCTGCTATTTTGCAAGTTCTCCCACTTAGAAATCATGGAGGGGTCTGAAATTGTCCTCGTAGGTGCATGTCCACTGTGAGAGACATAATCTAAAAAAAACATCCAGAAATCACAATGTATGATTTTTTAACTATTTATTTGTATGATACAGCTGCAAATAAGTATTTGAACACCTGTCTATCAGCTAGAATTCTGACCCTCAAAGACCTGTTAGTCTGCCTTCAAAATGTCCTCCTCCACTCCATTTATTATCCTAAATTAGATGCACCTGTTTGAGGTCGTTAGCTGCATAAAGACACCTGTCCACCCCATACAATCAGTAAGAATCCAACTACTAACATGGCCAAGACCAAAGAGCTGTCCAAAGACACTAGAGACAAAATTGTACACCTCCACAAGGCTGGAAAGGGCTACGGGGACATGTCCAAGCAGCTTGGTGAAAAAAGGTCCACTGTTGGAGCAATCATTAGAAAATGGAAGAAGCTAAACATGACTGTCCATCTCCCTCGGACTGGGGCTCCATGCAAGATCTCACCTCGTGGGGTCTCAATGATCCTAAGAAAGGTGAGAAATCAGCCCAGAACTACACGGGAGGAGCTGGTCCATGACCTGAAAAGAGCTGGGACCACCGTTTCCAAGGTTACTGTTGGTAATACACTAAGACGTCATGGTTTGAAATCATGCATGGCACGGAAGGCTCCCCTGCTTAAACCAGCACATGTCAAGGCCCGTCTTAAGTTTGCCAATGACCATTTGGATGATCCAGAGGAGTCATGGGAGAAAGTCATGTGGTCAGATGAGACCAGAATAGAACTTTTTGGTCCTAATTCCACTAACCGTGTTTGGAGGAAGAAGAATGATGAGGACCATCCCAAGACCACCATCCCTACTGTGAAGCATGGGGGGGCAGCATCATGCTTTGGGGGTGTTTTTCTGCACATGGGACAGGGCGACTGCACTGTATTAAGGAGAGGAGGACCGGGGCCATGTATTGGGAGATTTTGGGGAACAACCTCCTTCCCTCAGTTAGAGCATTGAAGATGGGTCGAGGCTGGGTCTTCCAACATGACAATGACCCGAAGCACACAGCCAGGAGAACCAAGGAGGGGCTCTGGAAGAAGCAGATCAAGGTTCTGGGGGGGCCTAGCCAGTCTCCAGACCTAAACCCAATAGAGAATCTTTGGAGGGAGCTCAAACTCCGTGTTTCTCAGCGACAGCCCAGAAACCTGACTGATCTAGAGAAGATCTGTGTGGAGGAGTGGGCCAAAATCCCTTCTGTGACAAAAAAACCAACATGTTCCGATCGGCGTGACAACAACAGGGTTAAATGTTAAGGAGAAGATTAAAGAAGAGAAAGTGGATCTGTGTGTGTGTGTTTATGTGTTTATGTATATATGCATATGTGTGTATATATATATATATGTTTGTGTGTATGTATATATGTGTCTGTGTGTGTGTGTATGTATGTGTGTGTGTGTGTATTAGAGGATGGATACCCGACCTGAGCCCGACGGGACCCGACGGGTCGGGCCGGGTTCGGACAGATTTTTAGAAAGGATGCTCGGGTTCGGGTCGGGCTCGGTCACATCAGCGCGATAAGGCATTGAACATTTAGAATTTAAAACAGCTTAAAATAAATGTCAAATATTACCCTAACATCCGTCTTCCTGTGTGCTGGGACAACCAAAGACGTGCGTATTAAGCTCCATGTGGCAGCGCAACGATGGAAGATGTTAAAAAGAAGTTGGCCGCAGGAGATTTTAAAACTATTGAAGACGAAGGAAAGTCAGCTGTGCATTGATGCGCTCATCTGTTGACATTTCCCAATGCCTTCCTACAATTGCTTAATAAAAGCGGCTTTCCACACAAACAAACGTACATGTGTCATTAGTATGAGAAACAAATGCGATTTTAACTGTCGGGCTCGGGTCGGGCTCGGACAGAAAAATCTTAATGACTGTCGGGCTCGGGTCGGGCTCGGACAGAAAAATCCGGCCCGATCCGCACTCTAGTGTGTATGTATGTGTGTGTGTGTGTGTATATGTATATATGTATGTGTGTGTGTGTGTGTGTGTGTGTATATGTATATATGTATGTGTGTGTGTGTATGAATAAGGGGAAGATTAAAGAAGAGAATCTGGATCTGTGAGTCCATCTGTTGCTGCTCAGTCTGGATCTGACTAACCTGGATCCCCGTCTCTGTCCCAGTCTTCATATTATGAGATTATGTGAGATTATAACGTGTTTAAGTTACTTTTAATTGAGTAAAGAAGTTAAATCAGTACTTCTACTTTTACCAGAGTCACACAACTATCTGTACTTCTACTTTAAGATATACACAACACACAGCAAACTCCTTTGAAGAATAACTAGTGTATACGTGTGTGTGTGTGTGTGTTGTGGTGTGTGTTGTGGTGTGTGTGTGTGTGTGTGTGAGTGTGTGTTGTGGTGTGTGTGTGTGTTGTGGTGTGTGTGTGTGTGTTGTGTTGTGGTGTGTGTGTGTTGTGTGTGTTGTGTTGTGGTGTGTGTGTGTTGTGGTGTGTGTGTTGTGTGTGTTGTGTTGTGGTGTGTGTGTGGTGTGTGTGTGTGTGTTGTGTTGTGGTGTGTGTGTGTTGTGTGTGTTGTGTTGTGGTGTGTGTGTGGTGTGTGTGTGTGGTGTGGCGTGATGTGGTGTATCTGTGTGTGTATCTATGTGTGTGTGTGTGTGATGTGGTGTATCTGTGTGTGTATCTGTGTATCTGTCTGTATGTATCTGTGTGTGTGGTGTGTGTATGTGTGTGTGTGTGTGTGTGTGTATGTGTGTGTGTGTGTGATGTGGTGTATCTGTGTATGTATCTGTGTGTGTGTTGTGTTGTGGTGTGTGTGTAGTGTGTGTGTGGTGTGTGTGTGTGTGTATGTGTGTGTGTGTAGGCCTGGTGCCGTTATATTGTTGCTAGGTTACTACATAATCAACATCAGATTATTAACTACGTGTTTATTGTGCATGAATTTAATGTGGAAAGTAACTAGTAACTAAAGTAACTAGTAACTAAAGATATGGACTGAAGTACTTGGAGTACATGTACTGCGTTACCCCCCCCATGAGGATCAGTGGGCAGGTGATGGTTGCTATGGACGACAGGCGGCTTCTTAACGAGCGGAGAGGTCTCTGCAGCAGCGACTCGCTGACTGCAGGACTCCATCGAGCTGCTCCCCCCCCCTCTGCCCCCCCTGCCCCCTCCCCCCTCTGCCCCCTCCCCCCTCCCCCCTCCCCCCACCCCCCCTGCACCCCCCACCCCCGAGGACCAAACGCTGCGGCGCTGCTTCAGCTGACAAATGCAGTCTTTTGTTACAGAAGTACAATTTATATTCCCGTGTGTGTGTGTATGTGTGTGTGTGTGCAAATGCAGTCTTTTGTTACAGAAGTAAATTGTGTGTGTGTGCGCGCCTATGCGCTTGTGTGTGTTTGTGTGTGTGTGACTGTTTGTGTGTGTGTGTGTGTGTGTGTGTATGTCTGTGTTTTGTGTGTGTCTGTCTCTGTATGTGTCTGTGTAGTCACTGTGTGTGTGTTTGTCTCTATGTGTTTGTGTATGTGTGTGTTCTTATGCACTTGTGTGTGCATGTGTGTGACTGTTTGTGTGTATGTGTGTGTGTATGGTCACTGTATGTGTGTGTATGGTCACTGTATGTGTGTGTGTGTGTCACTGTGTGTGTGTGTGTGTGTGTGTCACTGTGTGTGTGTGCAAATGCGCTTGTGTGTGCATGTGTGTGACTGTATGTGTGTGTGTGTCTCTGTGTGCGTGTTTGTCTCCATGTCTATGTGTATGTGTGTGTGTGTGTGTGCGTGTGGCTGTTTGTGTGTATGTGTGTGTGTGTGTGTGTGTGTGTGTGTAAAGTTACAGCAGCAGCGTGCAGAGCTGCAGTGTCATTTAAAAACAGGAAGTTGATCCGCAGGAGGACCTCTGCCGACATCCTGTCAACATCTTTCTACACTTTTATTCAACACAGAAGAAGTCCTCAGATATGAGGTGAAATAAAATACTCCTGAATATCTCGTACCTACGTTTTACCTGGAAATACTTCAAATATAAAAGTAAATATACTCATGTCTGCCATTGTTTACCATGCTATATTATATAATTAGAGTACTGTAATTGATGTATTAAAGGGTAATTGGTTTTATTTCTATCATCCTGGATCCTATTTCCCATGTTTTTATATTAAATGAGAAACAAGCTGCGATGTAACCTCAAACCGACAGTCAACGTTCACTAAAAGTCCTGCAAAAAAGACAAGAAAAAGACAACGAAAAGTCAGAAAGAAGCAACAAAAACTTTAACAAAAAACTCCAGAACGGCGTCAAATGTTAAGAAAAATGTCCCGAAAACGCGTCAAAAACATTGAAAACTAGACAAGAATGGACTTTGAAATTGGTCCAGTAAGTGAGAAACAAGCTGCGATTTAATGTTAAACCGTCAGTCAGCATCCACTAAAGGTTGTGTTGTTGCTGCTGACAGACTCAGATTATTATTCTAAGTGTGTGACAACATTATGGGATGGATCCCTACAGAGATAGACCTTTTAGTTAAAGAGTAAGATCCTTTTAGTTTAACATGAAACAGAAATCACCATCACCAAACCCACCAGACTCCATGTAAATAATCACTACTTTTAGCGTGTATAGAGCAGCATATCTCCACCAGACTCCATGTAAATAATCACTACTTTTAGCGTGTATAGAGCAGCATATCTCCACCAGACTCCATGTAAATAATCACTACTTTTAGCATCGTAAAGAACACTTGATTCAAAGTGGACAGAAACTAAATAAAACTACCAAAAGCCGTCTTGGTTCATCTTTCCACTGTTCCAACAATCACCACTCTGGTTATTTACATGGAGTCTGGTGGAGATTTGCTGCTCTATACACGCTAAAAGTAGTGATTATTTACATGGAGTCTGGTGGAGATATGCTGCTCTATACACGCTAAAAGTAGTGATTATTTACATGGAGTCTGGTGGAGATATGCTGCTGTATACACGCTAAAAGTAGTGATTATTTACATGGAGTCTGGTGGAGATATGCTACTGTATACACGCTAAAAGTAGTGATTATTTACATGGAGTCTGGTGGAGATATGCTGCTCTATACACGCTAAAAGTAGTGATTATTTACATGGAGTCTGGTGGAGATATGCTGCTCTATACACGCTAAAAGTAGTGATTATTTACATGGAGTTTGGTGGGTTTGGTGATGATGATTTTGGGTCTGTTTCATGTTAAACTAAAATAATCTAACTCAAAGAATGTAAAAAAAAAGATACTAATACACCAACTGCATTTATACACACTTTTATTGCAGTAGGGATTTGAATGCAGGACTTTTACTTATTTTGTGTATTGGTACTTTTACTGCAGGAACGTTTCTGCTGACAGAGTTAAAGGTTTTCTTCTTCTTGATTTAGAGCTGAAGAGAACGGTTGAAGGTCTTTAACGAGGGTCGAGGTCTAAAGAGACGAGTCTCACATCAATTAACCCGCCGTCAGAGGCGGATTAGCGCCTCTCCAGAGGAGGGAACCAATCAGGGACAGAGGGCCGCTTTACCCCTGTGTTGTCCTCGGGTCAAACTACCTATTTTTAACCCTTGTGTTGCCCATTGACCATTCAAATATGGTTTTCTGGGTATGAATTTAAAATTCAAACTGTCTGGTCTTTTCTTGACACTTTTGTCGCTTTCCCGACGTTTTTGTCACTTTTTCTGATGTTTTTATGCATTTGTTTCTGGGCTTTTTGACATTTTTTGTTTGTTTTTGTCCCACATTTTTTCTTGGTTTTAACTGCTGAAAGTCTCGGTCTCAAACCCTCAAAGTCTCCTTCTCAACCCCTCAAAGTCTCCTTCTCAACCCCTCAAAGTCTCGGTCTCAACCCCTCAAAGTACGGTCTCAACCCCTCAAAGTCTCCTTCTCAGCCCCCCAAAGTCTTCTTCTCAAACCCTCAAAGTCTCCTTCTCAGCCCCCCAAAGTCTCGGTCTCAACCCTCAAAGTGTTATTCTCAACCCCCCAAAGTCTCGGTCTTAATCCCTCAAAGTCTTGTTCTTGTCGCGGTCTCAGTCTCTCAAAGTCTCATTCTCAATCCCTCAAAGTCTCGGTCTCAATCCCTCAAAGTCTCGGTCTCAACCCTTCAAAGTCTCGGTCTCAACCCCCCAAAGTCTCGGTCTCAACCCTCAAAGTGTTATTCTCAGCCCCCCAAAGTCTCGGTCTTAATCCCTCAAAGTCTTGTTCTTGTCGCGGTCTCAGTCTCTCAAAGTCTCATTCTCAATCCCTCAAAGTCTTGGTCTCAATCCCTCAAAGTCTCGGTCTCAACCCTTCAAAGTCTCGGTCTCAACCCCTCAAAGTCTCGGTCTCAACCCCTCAAAGTCTCGGTCTCAATCCCTCAAAGTCTCGGTCTCAATCCCTCAAAGTCTCGGTCTCAATCCCTCAAAGTCTCGGTCTCAATCCCTCAAAGTCTCGGTCTCAACCCTTCAAAGTCTCGGTCTCAACCCCTCAAAGTCTCGGTCTCAACCCCTCAAAGTCTTTGTCTTGTTGCGGTCTCAACCCCTCCAACTCTCGTTCTTGTCTCTGTCTTGATACACTCTTACCTAAGTGTTGACTTGGTCTCGGTTTATGTGGTCTTGACTCCAACCCTGTCTGCCAGTCAGCAGATGTCTGCCCTCGATAGACCAGTTATTAAATATAATACCATGGTCAGAGTCGTTGGTCGGTCCTTAAAAACCTGCGGAGGTTTTGTGTCGCCATGGCCAATACTTCCTGTATACCTACATCAGGAACACTTCAGGACCAAGACCTGTCTGTCTGGGGCTTTTGTAGAGGGGGGTGGATGGGGGGAGGGGTTATGCGCATGTGTGGTCTTCGACCCTCGTTTTGGCTGCTTTTGATGCTCGCTTTAAATGTCTTGAATTGTTAATATGTTATATACCGTAGCATCGAAATCGAGCGCAGTGCAAAGCAACAAGGTCTCCGACTGGCTTCATGTCTAATGTGTGCAGCGCAGCACGCATAACACAACACATCTGTAGCATCTGGATCCCTCCTCTCCAGACAAGGACTTCTATAATTGGTGCGTTTGTGACACATAAAGAACGGGAGACATTTCCAGACGCGTCCCGGTGAAAGATATTGAAAGGGGGGGGCGGGGGGGGGGGGCTGTTAGTTATATTTAGAATCGGGTAGATGTGATTTCCTGCATTCTGGGGCATTTTAAAGTGACCAGCTAGAGATCTCAAATCATTCACAATGATCAATTTGTGTGTGTAAATTTCAATGTTTCCCACATATCAACTCCTATTGGTTACTTGCTGTTTTATGTAGGAAAATAAATTAAAAACCAGACGTGGGGAGCTGCTGCAGAGTTTTAAACCCGCCACACAGGTAGTTAGACCAGACTAGGGCAACTGTTATTTAATGATCATAAATGTAGAGAAAGCGAGGGACTCAGGGTCCGGCTGTCTGGTTTTAAGAGACTTAGACTTCAACAAAGAGAGATTATCGTAATAAATGCATTTAAATCTGGAACCTGGACCACGTGAGAGGGCTGCAGGGCTGCAGGGGAGGTTCAGTTCAAATCCAGGAGACACAAAACAGCCGAGGTAGACGTTAAAACACACACACACACACACACACACACACACAGACACGGACACAGAGAGACACGCACACACACACACACACACACAGACACACACACACACACAGAGAGACATGCACACACACACAGAGACACACACACACACACAGAGACACATACACAGAGAGACACACACACACACACACACAGAAACACACACACACACAGAGACACACACACACACAGAGACACACACACACACACACACACAGAGACACACACACACACACACCCGCGCACAGAGGAGACACACACACACACACACAAAGAGAGACACACACACGCATGCATGCACGCACGCACACACACACACACAGAGAGACACACACACACACACACACCTGCGCACAGAGGAGACACACACACACACACACAAAGAGAGACACACACACGCATGCACGCACGCACAGATACAAACGCACACACACACACACACACACACACACACACAGAGACACACACACACACACACACACACACACACACACAGGCTCAGACCATTCTGTTAAAGAGATCCGATCTCTTTCTTTCTGGCAGAAGTGCACACTTCTTCAGAAAGCAGAAACTCATCAATCTCGCTGCGTTTGACCTTTAACTCTGATGAAGATTTCATTACAGATTTGTGCGTGCAGCAGCAGATATGTGAGTCTCTAACTGATGACTACTAACAGAAACTTCCTCCGCGCTTCAGGTTACACATTTACACAAGATAAGAGAGATACTACATCTATATATAGATGTAAAAGTACACATACTACTACTAATGTTTTGGCAGGAACGAAAGTTTACATGTATATGTATATTTCTCCAGAATAAAGTTGTAATCAGATGATTATAGCTGATTATCATAAAGACTTTCTGATCTGGTCGCCCAAAACGCGACAGATCGGCCTCCTCGCCGCTGAGAGAAGCTTCCGTTGAAGACGAGGGACATCCTGTAGGATCAGAAGGTCCGGTCGGCCGCGGCGTGTACGCACGGTTACATAAGACACCAAAATGACGAGTTATCAACGTCTGACGCCTTTTTCAACATTTTGGTCGCTTTCTTCAAAGGTTTTTGTCGATTTGTTCTTATTTTTTTTGCCAGATTATAACACAGTGGAGAGACAACAGTAGAGAGACATCAGTAGAGAGACATCAGTAGAGAGACATCAGTAGAGAGACATCAGTAGAGAGACATCAGTAGAGAGACATCAGTAGAGAGACAACAGTAGAGGGTAGTATGTAAAGGGACAACAGTAGAGAGTAGTATGTAGAGAGACAACAGTAGAGAGTAGTATGTAGAGAGACAGCAGTAGAGAGTAGTATGTAGAGAGACATCAGTAGAGGGTAGTATGTAAAGGGACAACAGTAGAGAGTAGTATGTAGAGAGACAACAGTAGAGAGTAGTATGTAGAGAGACAACAGTAGAGAGTAGTATGTAGAGAGACAACAGTAGAGAGACAACAGTAGAGAGTAGTATGTAGAGACAACAGTAGAGAGTAGTATGTAGAGACAACAGTAGAGAGTAGTATGTAGAGACAACAGTAGAGAGTAGTATGTAGAGAGACAGCAGTAGAGAGTAGTATGTAGAGACAACAGTAGAGAGTAGTATGTAGAGACAACAGTAGAGAGTAGTATGTAAAGGGACAACAGTAGAGAGTAGTATGTAGAGAGACAACAGTAGAGAGTAGTATGTAGAGAGACAACAGTAGAGAGTAGTATGTAGAGAGACAACAGTAGAGAGACAACAGTAGAGAGTAGTATGTAGAGACAACAGTAGAGAGTAGTATGTAGAGACAACAGTAGAGAGTAGTATGTAGAGAGACAGCAGTAGAGAGTAGTATGTAGAGACAACAGTAGAGAGTAGTATGTAGAGACAACAGTAGAGAGTAGTATGTAGAGAGACAACAGTAGAGAGTAGTATGTAGAGACAACAGTAGAGAGTAGTATGTAGAGACAACAGTAGAGAGTAGTATGTAGAGAGACAACAGTAGAGAGTAGTATGTAGAGAGACAACAGTAGAGAGTAGTATGTAGAGAGACAGCAGTAGAGAGTAGTATGTAGAGACAACAGTAGAGAGTAGTATGTAGAGACAACAGTAGAGAGTAGTATGTAGAGACAACAGTAGAGAGTAGTATGTAGAGACAACAGTAGAGAGTAGTATGTAGAGACAACAGTAGAGAGTAGTATGTAAAGAGACAGCAGTAGAGAGACAACAGTAGAGAGACAACAGTAGAGAGACAACAGTAGAGAGACAACAGTAGAGAGACATCAGTAGAGAGACATCAGTAGAGAGACAACAGTAGAGAGACAACAGTAGAGAGACAACAGTAGAGAGTAGTATGTAGAGACAACAGTAGAGAGTAGTATGTAGAGACAACAGTAGAGAGTAGTATGTAGAGAGACAGCAGTAGAGAGACAACAGTAGAGAGACAACAGTAGAGAGACAACAGTAGAGAGACAACAGTAGAGAGTAGTATGTAGAGACAACAGTAGAGAGACATCAGTAGAGAGACAACAGTAGAGAGACAACAGTAGAGAGACAACAGTAGAGAGACATCAGTAGAGAGACAACAGTAGAGAGACAACAGTAGAGAGTAGTATGTAGAGAGACAACAGTAGAGAGACAACAGTAGAGAGACAACAGTAGAGAGTAGTATGTAGAGAGACAACAGTAGAGAGACAACAGTAGAGAGACAACAGTAGAGAGACAACAGTAGAGAGTAGTATGTAGAGAGACAACAGTAGAGAGTAGTATGTAGAGAGACAACAGTAGAGAGACAACAGTAGAGAGTAGTATGTAGAGAGACAACAGTAGAGAGACAACAGTAGAGAGACAACAGTAGAGAGACGACAGTAGAGAGTAGTATGTAAAGGGACAACAGTAGAGAGACATCAGTAGAGAGACATCAGTAGAGAGACAACAGTAGAGAGACAACAGTAGAGAGACATCAGTAGAGAGACATCAGTAGAGACAACAGTAGAGAGACAGTATGTAAAGGGACAACAGTAGAGAGTAGTATGTAAAGGGACAACAGTAGAGAGTAGTATGTAAAGGGACAACAGTAGAGAGTAGTATGTAGAGAGACAACAGTAGAGAGTAGTATGTAGAGACAACAGTAGAGAGTAGTATGTAGAGAGACAACAGTAGAGAGTAGTATGTAGAGAGACAACAGTAGAGAGTAGTATGTAGAGAGACAGCAGTAGAGAGTAGTATGTAGAGACAACAGTAGAGAGTAGTATGTAGAGACAACAGTAGAGAGTAGTATGTAGAGACAACAGTAGAGAGTAGTATGTAGAGACAACAGTAGAGAGTAGTATGTAGAGACAACAGTAGAGAGTAGTATGTAAAGAGACAGCAGTAGAGAGACAACAGTAGAGAGACAACAGTAGAGAGACAACAGTAGAGAGACAACAGTAGAGAGACATCAGTAGAGAGACATCAGTAGAGAGACAACAGTAGAGAGACAACAGTAGAGAGACAACAGTAGAGAGTAGTATGTAGAGACAACAGTAGAGAGTAGTATGTAGAGACAACAGTAGAGAGTAGTATGTAGAGAGACAGCAGTAGAGAGACAACAGTAGAGAGACAACAGTAGAGAGACAACAGTAGAGAGACAACAGTAGAGAGTAGTATGTAGAGAGACAACAGTAGAGAGACAACAGTAGAGAGACAACAGTAGAGAGACAACAGTAGAGAGACATCAGTAGAGAGACAACAGTAGAGAGACAACAGTAGAGAGTAGTATGTAGAGAGACAACAGTAGAGAGACAACAGTAGAGAGACAACAGTAGAGAGTAGTATGTAGAGAGACAACAGTAGAGAGACAACAGTAGAGAGACATCAGTAGAGAGACAACAGTAGAGAGTAGTATGTAGAGAGACAACAGTAGAGAGACAACAGTAGAGAGACAACAGTAGAGAGACAACAGTAGAGAGTAGTATGTAGAGAGACAACAGTAGAGAGTAGTATGTAGAGAGACAACAGTAGAGAGACAACAGTAGAGAGTAGTATGTAGAGAGACAACAGTAGAGAGACAACAGTAGAGAGACAACAGTATGAGAGACGACAGTAGAGAGTAGTATGTAAAGGGACAACAGTAGAGAGACATCAGTAGAGAGACATCAGTAGAGAGACAACAGTAGAGAGACAACAGTAGAGAGAGCATCAGTAGAGAGACATCAGTAGAGACAACAGTAGAGAGACAGTATGTAAAGGGACAACAGTAGAGAGTAGTATGTAAAGGGACAACAGTAGAGAGTAGTATGTAAAGGGACAACAGTAGAGAGTAGTATGTAGAGAGACAACAGTAGAGAGTAGTATGTAGAGAGACAACAGTAGAGAGTAGTATGTAGAGAGACGACAGTAGAGAGTAGTATGTAGAGAGACAACAGTAGAGAGTAGTATGTAAAGGGACAACAGTAGAGAGTAGTATGTAGAGAGACAACAGTAGAGAGTAGTATGTAAAGGGACAACAGTAGAGAGTAGTATGTAGAGAGACATCAGTAGAGAGTAGTATGTAGAGAGACAACAGTAGAGAGTAGTATGTAGAGAGACAACAGTAGAGAGTAGTATGTAAAGGGACAACAGTAGAGAGTAGTATGTAGAGAGACAACAGTAGAGAGTAGTATGTAAAGGGACAACAGTAGAGAGTAGTATGTAGAGAGACAACAGTAGAGAGTAGTATGTAGAGAGACAACAGTAGAGAGTAGTATGTAGAGAGACGACAGTAGAGAGTAGTATGTAGAGAGACAACAGTAGAGAGTAGTATGTAAAGGGACAACAGTAGAGAGTAGTATGTAGAGAGACAACAGTAGAGAGTAGTATGTAGAGAGACATCAGTAGAGAGTAGTAGCTTGAAAGCTTTAAAAAAGCTATATTAGTGTCTTGTCTCTTTTGTGTCCACATCCTGCAGCGCACACACACACACACACACACACACACACACACACACACACACACACACGCACACACACACACACACACACACACACACACACACACACACACACACACACACACACACACACACACTCTTTGACTACAGAGCAGATTGTGAGGGCAGCTTCACACACTTTCATCCAAAATAAAACTCAACATATTTTGTCTCCGTTGATGAAAGTCAGATGATTCACTCTTCCTCCGCATTTAAAAACAAAACATCTGGATTCATATTTATAAAACTGCCTGATTGTCTTCAGACATGATGGGATGATCTGAAAGCCTCTCCACTGGGAGGTAACAGCTGCTGGAACATCTGGAATATCTTTAATATCTGGAATATCTTTAATATCTTTAATATCTTCAATATCTTTAATATCTGGAATATCTTTAATATCTGGAATATCTTTAACATCTGGAATATCTTAAATATCTGGAACATCTGGAATATCTGGAATATCTTTAATATCTGGAATATCTGGAATATCTTTAATATCTGGAATATCTTTAATATCTGGAATATCTTTAATATCATTAATATCTTTAATATCTGGAATATCTTTAATATCTGGAATATCTTTAATATCATTAATATCTTTAATATCTGGAATATCTTTAATATCTGGAATATCTTTAATATCTGGAATATCTGGAATATCTGGAATATCTTTAATATCATTAATATCTGGAATATCTTTAATATCTGGAATATCTTTAATATCTGGAACATCTGGAATATCTTTAATATCTTTAATATCTGGAACATCTGGAATATCTGGAATATCTTTAATATCTGGAATATCTGGAATATCTTTAATATCTTTAATATCTGGAACATCTGGAATATCTGGAATATCTTTAATATCTGGAATATCTGGAATATCTTTAATATCTGGAATATCTTTAATATCTTTAATATCTGGAATATCTTTAATATCTGGCATATCTTTAATATCTGGCATATCTTTAATATCTTTAATAACTGGAACATCTGGAATATCTTTAATATCTGGAATATCTTTAATATCTTTAATATCTTTAATATCTGGAATATCTTTAATATCTTTAATATCTGTCAGATAAACACAAGGCATTTCTTGCTGAAAATCATCAATATTTTCATATCTGGAACATCTGGAATATCTTTCATATCTGGAACATCTGGAATATCTTTAATATCTTTAATATCTTTAATATCTTTAATATCTGGAATATCTTTAATATCTGGAATATCTTTAATATCTGGCATATCTTTAATATCTTTAATATCTGGAACATCTGGAATATCTTTAATATCTGGAATATCTTTAATATCTTTAATATCTGGAATATCTTTAATATCTAGAATATCTTTAATATCTGTCAGATAAACACAAGGCATTTCTTGCTGAAAATCATCAATATTTTCTGCTGATTTCTGCTCATATCCTCCCATTTTCCCTGCATGTCGGGGCGGACATGACATGAATATTAAGAGAAAGCAGCCGCGGTCCTAATATTCCTCGACTTCTCACGGCGTCTTCTAGGAAACCGACCGTTTGACGCCCTCCCAGGACACAACAACAGCCATTACTGAGAGGAAAATCACTTTTCTGTGTGATTTTTAGCAGCAGAAACTGGGAAGGCAACACGGCTCCAGCCAGATTTAATACATAATTAAAACAGAGACATCATGCATCAGAGGGAAGGGAGCCCAGAAAGATCCAGATGGGAGTGTGCGAGATATGCGAGAGGAGAAGAAGAGTCTTACCTGTGCTAGTCTACAGGAAGCTGCAGGCTGATGTTCATCGTGTCTCTGCTGCCGGAGGGAGAAGATCCAGACACTGAGCTGGGGTGGGAAGGGAAGGGGGATTACAGGAAATAAAAATTAAAAAAGATCAGACGCAAGATTCTGGTTTAAAGGCTTAAAAAAAATGTTGTGGGGTTGAAAAAAGCTCTTTGGAGTTGTTATTTGTTGTTGTTGTTGTTGTTGTTGTGGAGGTCTGTGGTGATGCAGAGAGGAGTGGGACGCCGCTGCAGCTTTCTGTCTGTTCCTCTGCAAGAGGTGAAAGGAAAGGAGGAGGGGGTGTGTGATGTGTGTGTGTGTGTGTGTGTGTGTGTGTGTGTGTGTGTGTGTGGTACAGTAGCATCTTCTTTCATCTCCATCTTCCACCAGTGTAAAGCTAAAAGACGTGCCTGTTTAAAAACTTTCAAAATAAAAGCCTATAGCGGGGTGTAGATCAAACACATGTTCCCTATATCG
>CM057243.1:186495-201495 GCA_029931835.1 Etheostoma nigrum
TCCTGGTTGCGTTGCGTCACCTCCACTTCAAGAACATCGTGCACTGCGATCTGAAACCTGAAAACGTCCTGCTGGCATCTGCAGACGCATTACCACAGGTAGTGTCTGTGTGTGTGTGTGTGTGTGTGTGTGTGTGTCGTTCTGTGTGTGTGTGTGTGTGTTTGTGTGTTTGTCTCACTCTGTCTGTATGTGTGTGTGTGTTTGTGTCGGCTAGTGTGAATGTGTATGTGTGTGTGTGTGGGTCTGAGTGCGTGTTTTTATGTAAGTGTGTGTGTGAGTATTTGTGGGTACATGTGTGAGTGTGTGTCTGTCTGTGTGTGTGTGTATATTTGTGAGTGTGTGCCTGTGTGTGTGTGTGTGTGTGTCTCTGTGTGTGTGTCTCTATGTGTGTGTGTGTGTGTGTTACCTTCCCTGGTTCAGATGTGAGTCTGTATCATACCAACCTGTAAAGCGAGTGTTGTGTAACTTCAGGTGAAGTTGTGCGACTTTGGCTTCGCCCGCATCATCGGCGAGAAGTCGTTCCGGCGCTCGGTGGTCGGCACGCCGGCGTACCTGGCCCCCGAGGTCCTGAGGAACAAGGGCTACAACCGCTCTCTGGACATGTGGTCGGTCGGAGTCATCATCTACGTCAGGTAGGAGGCTCACACACACTGTGAGTAACACACACACACACACACTGTAAATAACTCACACACACTGTGAGTAACACACACACACTGTAAATAACACACACACACACACTGTAAATAACACACACACACTGTGAGTAACACACACACACACTGTAAATAACTCACACACACTGTGAGTAACACACACACACTGTAAATAACACACACACACACACACTGTAAATAACTCACACACAATGTAAATAACTCACACACACACACACACACTGTAAATAACACACACACACACACACACACTGTAAATTAAACACAAGCACACATACTGTAAATAACTCACACACACACAATATAAATAACTCACACACACACAATATAAATAACTCACACACACACTGTACATAACTCACACACACACACTATAAATAACACACACACACACAATATAAATAACTCACACACACACTGTAAATAACTCACACACACTGTAAATAACACACACACACTCTGTAAATAACTCACACACACTGTAAATAACTCACACACACTGTACATAACTCACACACACACACTATAAATAACTCACACACACACTGTAAATAACTCACACACACTGTACATAACTCACACACACACACTATAAATAACTCACACACACACTGTAAATAACTCACACACACTGTACATAACTCACACACACACACTATAAATAACACACACACACACACTGTAAATAACACACACACACTCTGTAAATAACTCACACACACTCTGTAAATAACTCACACACACTGTAAATAACACACACACACTCTGTAAATAACTCACACACACACACTATAAATAACACACACACTGTAAATAACTCACACACACACATTATAAATAACACACACACACTCTGTCAATGACACACACGCTGTATATAATGGCTGTGATCTCCAGTTATTTCCTGTAGATTTCACATTAAGAGCATTAAGTTAAGTGTGTGTGCATGTGGAAGCACCAGAGACCCAAAACAACACATCCCAGAAGAAGTGTTTTCTTTAATATTATGGGCACTTTAACTGAGCTGCAGTTTAATCCTGAAACATATTATCTGTATTTCATGTCCGACTGTGTGTTTTTCTGTCTGTTGCAGTCTCAGCGGGACGTTCCCTTTCAACGAAGACGAAGATATCAATGATCAGATCCAGAACGCTGCCTTCATGTACCCTCCTCATCCCTGGAAGAAGGTTTCCCAGGAAGGTACGTGACACCACAAAAAAGTGAATTCAAGAATCAGATTTTATCCAACAAGCTCTGAAACAGCCCCAAAATCACCATCACCAACCCACCAGACTCCATTCAAATAATCAATACTTTTAGCATCGGGAAAAACACTTAATTTAAAGTGGACGGAAACTAAATAAAACTACTAAAAGCCGTCTTGGTTCATCTTTCCACTGTTCCAACAATCACCACTCTGGTCTGGTTGGAATAAACTCTTAATTCACCCATTTACATGTGGAGATATGCTGCTCTATACACGCTAAAAGTAGTGATTATTTACATGGAGTCTGGTGGAGATATGCTGCTCTATACATGCTAAAAGTAGTGATTATTTACATGGAGTCTGGTGGGGATATGCTGCTCTATACACGCTAAAAGTAGTGATTATTTACATGGAGTCTGGTGGAGATATGCTGCTCTATACACGCTAAAAGTAGTGATTATTTACATGGAGCCTGGTGGAGATATGCTGCTCTATACATGCTAAAAGTAGTGATTATTTACATGGAGTCTGGTGGAGATATGCTGCTCTATACACGCTAAAAGTAGTGATTATTTACATGGAGTCTGGTGGAGATATGCTGCTCTATACATGCTAAAAGTAGTGATTATTTACATGGAGTCTGGTGGAGATATGCTGCTCTATACATGCTAAAAGTAGTGATTATTTACATGGAGTCTGGTGGAGATATGCTGCTCTATACATGCTAAAAGTAGTGATTATTTACATGGAGTCTGGTGGAGATATGCTGTTCTATACACGCTAAAAGTAGTGATTATTTACATGGAGTCTGGTGGAGATAGGTTATAATTCCTCCCTGCTCAGTGTATGTGCAACACCTCGTTGCAGTCTGATTTTCTGCTGCTGCGTGACTCATGTAGCTGCCGTCATCGTGTCTAAATGTGTTTGTGTTGGCTGGAAATCGTCCCGTCGACTCGGAGACAGATTTAAATCGGCCTGACTCACTTTCTCTCCCTGGATACCCCCCCCCATCCACCTCCTCATCCCGCCGGCTGCACTTCAAAATAAATGTTTTCTGTCAGAGAATAAACTCTTTTAGTGCGTCAACACACTGCATTTGCAAAAGATCAATTTTAAAGAAGAAGAAGACAAGTTTAAATGGATTCTGAGATATCTATATATAGATATATATATATATCTATATATATATTTAGTTCCTCTTCCCACGAACGCCATTCAAAAAAAATAAAAAAATAAAAAATTATAAAATGCAACAAAAACGTAAAGATTTACCAAAAAACACTTGAAAAAGGAGCCAAAATATAAAATAGGCGCTGCGTATTAAAACAAGCGACGCAAACATCTAAAAAATTGTCGGAAAGAAAAAGTTGAATAAAATAATTTTAAAAAACATTTTTAAAAAATCAGATAAAATGTCAAACTTCAACGTCAAAAAACGTTAAATAAATTAAAAAAAATCTAAAAACGTTGAAAAAGCAGAAAAAAACTACTCAAACTAAGTGAAAAATGTTGGCGGAAGATAAAAAAATTTAAAAAAACAAAAGGGAGACAAAATGTTGATTATAAAAAAAAAAAAAAGATTTTAAAATGATTATATAATGCAACAGAAACGTCAAAAGAGTTTCCCAAAAAATACTTAAAAAAGACGCCAAAAACTTAGAAAGAAACTTGACAAAACGAAGATGGAAAAAGTAATAAAATATATAAAATATTCCCATAATCACTACTTTTAGCGTGTATAGAGCAGCATATCTCCACCAGACTCCATGTAAATAATCAGTGATTTTAGCGTGTATAGAGCAGCATATCTCCACCAGACTCCATGTAAATAATCAGTGATTTTAGCGTGTATAGAGCAGCATATCTCCACCAGACTCCATGTAAATAATCACTACTTTTAGCGTGTATAGAGCAGCATATCTCCACCAGACTCCATGTAAATAATCACTACTTTTAGCGTGTATAGAGCAGCATATCTCCACCAGACTCCATGTAAATAATCACTACTTTTAGCGTGTATAGAGCAGCATATCTCCACCAGACTCCATGTAAATAATCAGTGATTTTAGCATGTATAGAGCAGCATATCTCCACCAGACTCCATGTAAATAATCACTACTTTTAGCGTGTATAGAGCAGCATATCTCCACCAGACTCCATGTAAATAATCAGTGATTTTAGCATGTATAGAGCAGCATATCTCCACCAGACTCCATGTAAATAATCACTACTTTTAGCGTGTATAGAGCAGCATATCTCCACCAGACTCCATGTAAATAATCACTACTTTTAGCGTGTATAGATCAGCATATCTCCACATGTAAATGGGTGAAATAAGAGTTTTTTTCAACCAGAGCCCAAAACAAAAGTCCAGCTTTAAGCCGGGTCATGTGACTAGGCTGAGAAAGAGAGGAATGAGGATGGGTGAGAGAGAGGGAGAGAGGGGGAGAAAGAGAGAGAGAGAGATATGATAGTAAACCCTTGAGAACCAGTGAGAGTCCCTCCCAGAAGTTTCTTGGAAAAAGAGTTATAGACGGACAGATCCGGGGCTGTCGGGGGAGAAAGGGGGGCGCGGGGGCCGGAGGGAGGGGGGGAGGTATTCTTGTGCCGGTCCATTCATGTGCATAATGCCGAGCGATGGAGGGCCCCCCGCAGACCTGAGGGGCCCGGGGTCCCCGAGCTGTTCAGACCGCTGACCCCTGAAGAAATGTTAACATCATGTTAGCTTTGCTCATTAGCCCAGTCTGGCCCCGCACCACAGGGGGCCCCTGACCCTACATCCTCCCTCCTCCCTCCCTCCTGTCCTTCCCCCTCCCTCCTTTCCTTCCCTCCTTCCTCCTTCCTCCCCCCTCCCTCCTTTTCTTCCCTTCTACCTCCTCCCTCCCTCCCTCCTGTCCTTCCCTCCTCCCTCCTCCCTCCTGTCCTTCCCTCCCTCCCTCCTTTTCTTCCCTTCTCCCTCCCCCCTCCCTTTCTCCTTTCCTTCCCTTCTTCCTCCTTCCTCCCCCCTTCCTCCTGCCTCTCACCTCCCTTCCTCCCTCCTTCCCCCCTTACTCCCTTCTTTCTTTCCTGCCCTTCTCCCCCTTCCTTTCTTCAGCTCCCTCCCTCTTTCTTTTGGACACTCTCTCCACTTCCTTCCTTACTTCCTTCCCTACCTCTCTTTCTTTCATTCCTGACCCTTCCCTCCTTCCCCTCCTTCCTTCCCTTCCTCTCTTTCTTTCTTCCTTCCCTTCCTCTCTTTCTTTCCTTCCTTCCTTAAAATAAACATGCATGTTCAAATATTTCTAATTAATCTGAATATTATAATGAAATGAACACTTAATAAAATACATTATTAACAGAAACTGTTTCTCGCATCTAAACTATTTTAATGTTGTGAGACTATCCTCCAATCAGATGCCAGGTAGACCTGCTCTATGTGTAAATTATAGAGTGGTCTAGACCTGCTCTATCTGTAAATTATAGAGCGGTCTAGACCTGCTCTATGTGTAAATTGTAGAGTGGTCTAGACCTGCTCTATCTGTAAATTATAGAGCGGTCTAGACCTGCTCTATGTGTAAATTATAGAGTGGTCTAGACCTGCTCTATCTGTAAATTATAGAGCGGTCTAGACCTGCTCTACCTGTAAATTATAGAGAGGTCTAGACCTGCTCTATCTGTAAATTATAGAGAGGTCTAGACCTGCTCTATCTGTAAATTATAGAGCGGTCTAGACCTGCTCTATCTGTAAATTATAGAGCGGTCTAGACCTGCTCTATCTGTAAATTATAGAGAGGTCTAGACCTGCTCTATCTGTAAATTATAGAGAGGTCTAGACCTGCTCTATCTGTAAATTATAGAGCGGTCTAGACCTGCTCTATCTGTAAATTATAGAGCGGTCTAGACCTGCTCTATCTGTAAATTATAGAGAGGTCTAGACCTGCTCTATCTGTAAATTATAGAGCGGTCTAGACCTGCTCTATCTGTAAATTATAGAGCGGTCTAGACCTGCTCTATCTGTAAATTATAGAGAGGTCTAGACCTGCTCTATCTTTAAATTATAGAGCGGTCTAGACCTGCTCTATCTGTAAATTATAGAGCGGTCTAGACCTGCTCTATCTGTAAATTATAGAGCGGTCTAGACCTGCTCTATCTGTAAATTATAGAGAGGTCTAGACCTGCTCTATCTGTAAATTATAGAGAGGTCTAGACCTGCTCTATCGGTAAATTATAGAGCGGTCTAGACCTGCTCTATCTGTAAATTATAGAGAGGTCTAGACCTGCTCTATCTGTAAATTATAGAGCGGTCTAGACCTGCTCTATCTGTAAATTATAGAGCGGTCTAGACCTGCTCTATCTGTAAATTATAGAGTGGTCTAGACCTGCTCTACCTGTAAATTATAGAGAGGTCTAGACCTGCTCTATCTGTAAATTATAGAGAGGTCTAGACCTGCTCTATCTGTAAATTATAGAGAGGTCTAGACCTGCTCTATCTGTAAATTATAGAGAGGTCTAGACCTGCTCTACCTGTAAATTATAGAGAGGTCTAGACCTGCTCTACCTGTAAATTATAGAGCGGTCTAGACCTGCTCTATCTGTAAATTATAGAGCGGTCTAGACCTGCTCTATCTGTAAATTATAGAGAGGTCTAGACCTGCTCTATCTGTAAATTATAGAGAGGTCTAGACCTGCTCTATCTTTAAATTATAGAGCGGTCTAGACCTGCTCTATCTGTAAATTATAGCGGTCTAGACCTGCTCTATCTGTAAATTATAGAGCGGTCTAGACCTGCTCTATCTGTAAATTATAGAGAGGTCTAGACCTGCTCTATCTGTAAATTATAGAGAGGTCTAGACCTGCTCTATCTGTAAATTATAGAGCGGTCTAGACCTGCTCTATCTGTAAATTATAGAGAGGTCTAGACCTGCTCTATCTGTAAATTATAGAGCGGTCTAGACCTGCTCTATCTGTAAATTATAGAGCGGTCTAGACCTGCTCTATCTGTAAATTATAGAGCGGTCTAGACCTGCTCTACCTGTAAATTATAGAGAGGTCTAGACCTGCTCTATCTGTAAATTATAGAGAGGTCTAGACCTGCTCTATCTGTAAATTATAGAGAGGTCTAGACCTGCTCTATCTGTAAATTATAGAGAGGTCTAGACCTGCTCTATCTGTAAATTATAGAGAGGTCTAGACCTGCTCTATCTGTAAATTATAGAGAGGTCTAGACCTGCTCTACCTGTAAATTATAGAGAGGTCTAGACCTGCTCTACCTGTAAATTATAGAGCGGTCTAGACCTGCTCTATCTGTAAATTATAGAGCGGTCTAGACCTGCTCTATCTGTAAATTATAGAGAGGTCTAGACCTGCTCTACCTGTAAATTATAGAGCGGTCTAGACCTGCTCTATCTGTAAATTATAGAGCGGTCTAGACCTGCTCTATCTGTAAATTATAGAGAGGTCTAGACCTGCTCTATCTGTAAATTATAGAGCGGTCTAGACCTGCTCTATCTGTAAATTATAGAGCGGTCTAGACCTGCTCTATCTGTAAATTATAGAGAGGTCTAGACCTGCTCTATCTGTAAATTATAGAGAGGTCTAGACCTGCTCTATCTGTAAATTATAGAGCGGTCTAGACCTGCTCTATCTGTAAATTATAGAGAGGTCTAGACCTGCTCTATCTGTAAATTATAGAGAGGTCTAGACCTGCTCTATCTGTAAATTATAGAGAGGTCTAGACCTGCTCTATCTGTAAATTATAGAGAGGTCTAGACCTGCTCTATCTGTAAATTATAGAGAGGTCTAGACCTGCTCTACCTGTAAATTATAGAGCGGTCTAGACCTGCTCTATCTGTAAATTATAGAGCGGTCTAGACCTGCTCTACCTGTAAATTATAGAGAGGTCTAGACCTGCTCTACCTGTAAATTATAGAGAGGTCTAGACCTGCTCTATCTGTAAATTATAGAGCGGTCTAGACCTGCTCTATCTGTAAAGTGGTCTAGACCTGCTCTATCTGTACATTATAGAGTGGTCTAGACCTGCTCTATCTGTAACTCTTGTTGAATTGAGACTATAAATAAAACTGAATTGAGCATAATTTTGGATTTCCTTCCTTCCTTCCTTCCTTCCTTCTTTCCTTTCAGCTATTGACCTGATTAACAACCTGCTGCAGGTGAAGATGAGGAAGCGATACAGCGTTGACAAGACCCTCAGTCACCCCTGGTTACAGGTAACATCTACAATTAATATTATTATTATATATTATATATATATATATATATGTGTGTGTGTGTGTGTGTGTGCGTATATAAATATATATCTGTCTGAGGGGTGTGTTTTGTGGTTAAATGTCCGAGGGGTGTGTTTGTTTTCCTCACCAGGACTACCAGATGTGGTTAAATGTCTGAGGGGTGTGTTTGTTTTCCTCACCGGGACTACCAGATGTGGTTAAATGTCCGAGGGGTGTGTTTGTTTTCCCCACCAGGACTACCAGATGTGGTTAAATGTCCGAGGGGTGTGTTTGTTTTCCTCACCAGGACTACCAGATGTGGTTAAATGTCCGAGGGGTGTGTTTGTTTTCCTCACCAGGACTACCAGTTGTGGTTAAATGTCTGGGGGTGTGTTTGTTTTCCTCACCAGGACTACCAGATGTGGTTAAATGTCCGAGGGGCATGTTTGTTTTCCTCACCAGGACTACCAGATGTGGTTAAATGTCCGAGGGGTGTGTTTGTTTTCACCACCAGGACTACCAGATGTGGTTAAATGTCTGAGGGTGTGTTTGTTTTCCTCACCAGGATTACCAGATGTGGTTAAATGTCCGAGGGGTGTGTTTGTTTTCCTCACCAGGACTACCAGATGTGGTTAAATGTCCGAGGGGTGTGTTTGTTTTCCTCACCAGGACTACCAGATGTGGTTAAATGTCCGAGGGGTGTGTTTGTTTTCCTCACCAGGACTACCAGATGTGGTTAAATGTCTGAGGGTGTGTTTGTTTTCCTCACCAGGATTACCAGATGTGGTTAAATGTCCGAGGGGTGTGTTTGTTTTCCTCACCAGGACTACCAGGATCTTTTTGCTACCAGGACTACCAGATGTGGTTAAATGTCTGAGGGTGTGTTTGTTTTCCTCACCAGGATTACCAGATGTGGTTAAATGTCCGAGGGGTGTGTTTGTTTTCCTCACCAGGACTACCAGATGTGGTTAAATGTCTGGGGGTGTGTTTGTTTTCCTCACCAGGACTACCAGATGTGGTTAAATGTCCGATGGGTGTGTTTGTTTTCCCCACCAGGACTACCAGATGTGGCTTGACCTGAGGAACCTGGAGTCCCGGATGAACGAGCGCTACATCACACACGAGAGCGACGACCTGCGCTGGCATCACCACGCGCAGCTCCGCGGCCTCGACTACCCGGCGGTCCTCGCCAACGGCCCCCGCTGCGACGGCGGCACCACGGCGGAGCGTTGCCATGGCGAACAGGAGCTGGAGACCCTCAGCGAGAGGGTCAGTGAACTCTGAGGACGAGGACGACGACAACCGCAACAAACCAGCTACGAAACGCACACAACCAAACGGCGGGAGGAGACATCTTTAAGAGCCGTTAGTCCAATTAACGAAATTTAATTAACTGATTCATTAATAATTAACAAACAAAACTTAAAAAACTAGTTTACCCTCGTGTTGTCCCGTCAAAATTGAAAATCAGCACTTTCGTTGTTGTTTACTACGTAACACTAACTTATTAACTTTAGTTTTAGTTATTTTTGGAATTTATGTTCAATAAACCTCATTTATAGGAAATTATACCTAATGTTTGAGTTAGAAAAGCAGAAATTAGGAATTATTGAGACTAAAAATAAAGGAATGGATGTTGATGATAATCACAGACTGGAATATGTCAACTTTTACTCAATACTATTTCAAAAACACTTCCATTTGTTTTACAATGCTATAAAATTGAATAAGACGCCCCAAAATTAATGAAAGTAGAGATTTGTACTTGGCAAAGAGCGTTGGGTGGAATCAATCATGTTATTTTGGGGAATTAAAAAGAACATTGATATAGGACAACATGGGGACAACATGGGGACAACATGAGGACAACATGAGGACAACATGAAGACAACATGAGGACAACATGAGGGCAACATGAGGACAACATGAAGACAACATGAAGACAACATGAGGGCAACATGAGGACAACATGAGGACAACATGAGGACAACATGAGGACAACATGAAGACAACATGAGGACAACATGAGGACAACATGAGGGCAACATGAGGACAACATGAGGACAACATGAGGACAACATGGGGACAACATGAAGACAACATGGGGACAACATGAGGACAACATGAGGACAACATGAGGACAACATGAGGACAACATGAAGACAACATGAGGACAACATGAGGGCAACATGAGGACAACATGAAGACAACATGAAGACAACATGAGGGCAACATGAGGACAACATGAGGACAACATGAGGACAACATGAAGACAACATGAGGACAACATGAGGACAACATGAGGGCAACATGAGGGCAACATGAGGACAACATGAGGACAACATGAGGACAACATGGGGACAACATGAAGACAACATGGGGACAACATGAGGACAACATGAGGACAACATGAGGGCAACATGAGGGCAACATGAGGACAACATGAGGACAACATGAGGGCAACATGAAGGCAACATGAAGGCAACATGGGGGCAACATGAGGACAACATGAGGACAACATGAGGACAACATGAGGGCAACATGAAGACAACATGGGGACAACATGAAGACAACATGGGGACAACATGAGGACAACATGAAGACAACATGGGGACAACATGAGGACGACATGAAGACAACATGAGGACATTTGTCTCAATTTTTGTTTTTTAAAGATTTTATTCCCCCTTTTTTGTTATTTTTTTTTTAATTTTAGTGTGTTGCACTTTTTTAAAAACGTTTTTGTCGCATAAAAAAATTAATTTGGGTAATTAAAAAGAACATTGATGTAGGAAACTGTTTTTTTGTCAATTTTTTTTGTGACATTTTTTTTTTTGTAGTTTTTGAAGCGTTGTTTTTACTTTTTGACGTTTTCTAACTTCTCCTGAAGTTCTTTCTCACTTTTTACAGCGTCTTCATCGGTTATTTCTGCATTTTTGGGACATTTTTGTTGTTTTTTCCTACATTTCTGTCACTTTTTTCAGTGTGCTTGAGTCTTTTTTTTATTTTTAAAATGCTTTAAAATCAAATAAAACTCCCAAATTTAATGAAAACAGTGAACTGATCCGTTATTTACCTTGTGAGGTACACAGTACTTTACTGCATACTGCATCAACAGTACTTTACTGCATACTGCATCAACAGTACTTTACAGCATACTGTAGATCAACAGTAGTTTACTGCATACTGCATCAACAGTACTTTACTGCATACTGCATCAACAGTACTTTACTGCATACTGCATCAACAGTACTTTACTGCATACTGTAGATCAACAGTACTTTACTGCATCAACAGTACTTTACTGCATACTGTAGATCAACTGTACTTTACTGCATACAGTAGATCAACAGTACTTTACTGCATACTGTAAATCAACAGTACTTTACTGCATACTGTAGATCAACAGTACTTTACTGCATACTGTAGATCAACAGTACTTTACTGCATCAACAGTACTTTACTGCATACTGTAGATCAACAGTACTTTACTGCATACTGTAGATCAACTGTACTTTACTACATACTGTAGATCAACAGTACTTTACTGCATAAAGTAGATCAACAGTACTTTACTGCATACTGTAGATCAACAGTACTTTACTGCATACAGTAGATCAACAGTACTTTACTGCATTCAGTAGATCAACAGTACTTTACTGCATACTGTAAATCAACAGTACTTTTACTGCATACTGTAGATCAACAGTACTTTACTGCATTCAGTAGATCAACAGTACTTTACTGCATACTGTAAATCAACAGTACTTTACTGCATACTGTAAATCAACAGTACTTTACTGCATACTGTAGATCAACAGTACTTTACTGCATACTGTAGATCAACAGTACTTTACTGCATCAACAGTACTTTACTGCATACTGTAGATCAACTGTACTTTACTACATACTGTAGATCAACAGTACTTTACTACATACTGTAGATCAACAGTACTTTACTGCATACTGTAGATCTGATCTGATGTCTCTCTACTGTTGTCTCTCTACTGTTGTCTCTACTGTTGTCTCTCTACTGTTGTCTCTCTACTGTTGTCTCTACTGTTGTCTCTCTACTGATGTCTCTCTATCATTGTCTCTACTGTTGTCTCTCTACTGATGTCTCTCTACTGTTGTCTCTCTACTGTTGTCTCTCTATCATTGTCTCTACTGTTGTCTCTCTACTGTTGTCTCTCTATCATTGTCTCTACTGTTGTCTCTCTACTGATGTCTCTCTACTGTTGTCTCTCTACTGTTGTCTCTCTACATACTACTCTCTACTGTTGTCTCTCTACTGTTGTCTCTCTACTGATGTCTCTCTACTGTTGTCTCTCTACTGTTGTCTCTCTACATACTACTCTCTACTGTTGTCTCTCTACTGTTGTCTCTCTACATACTACTCTCTACTGTTGTCTCTCTACTGTTGTCTCTCTACTGTTGTCTCTCTACATACTACTCTCTACTGTTGTCTCTCTACTGATGTCTCTCTACTGTTGTCTCTACTGTTGTCTCTACTGTTGTCTCTCTACATACTACTCTCTACTGTTGTCTCTCTACTGTTGTCTCTCTACTGATGTCTCTCTACATACTACTCTCTACTGTTGTCCCTCTACTGTTGTCTCTCTACTGTTGTCTCTACTGTTGTCTCTCTACATACTACTCTCTACTGATGTCTCTCTACTGTTGTCTCTCTACTGTTGTCTCTCTACTGTTGTCTCTCTACATACTATCTCTCTACTGTTGTCTCTCTACATACTACTCTCTACTGTTGTCTCTCTACATGCTATCTCTCTACATACTACTCTCTACTGTTGTCTCTACTGTTGTCTCTCTACATACTACTCTCTACTGTTGTCTCTCTACTGTTGTCTCTCTACTGTTGTCTCTCTACTGTTGTCTCTCTACATACTACTCTCTACTGATGTCTCTCTACATACTACTCTCTACTGTTGTCCCTCTACTGTTGTCTCTCTACTGTTGTCTCTACTGTTGTCTCTCTACATACTACTCTCTACTGTTGTCCCTCTACCGTTGGGTTATTATTATTATTATTATTATTATTATTATTATTAAAACGCCTTGTCCTCATGTTGCCCTCATGTTGCCTTCATGTTGTCCTCATGTTGTCCTCATGTTGTCCTCATGTTGCCTTCATGTTGTCCTCATGTTGTCTTCATGTTGTCCTCATGTTGTCCTCATGTTGTCTTCATGTTGTCCTCATGTTATCTTCATGTTGTCCTCATGTTATCTTCATGTTGTCCTCATGTTGCCCTCATGTTGCCTTCATGTTGTCCTCATGTTGTCCTCATGTTGTCCTCATGTTGCCTTCATGTTGTCCTCATGTTGTCTTCATGTTGTCCTCATGTTGTCCTCATGTTGTCTTCATGTTGTCCTCATGTTATCTTCATGTTGTCCTCATGTTATCTTCATGTTGCCTTCATGTTGTCCTCATGTTGTCCTCATGTTGCCTTCATGTTGTCCTCATGTTGCCTTCATGTTGTCCTCATGTTATCTTCATGTTGTCCTCATGTTATCTTCATGTTGTCCTCATGTTGTCCTCATGTTGTCCTCATGTTGCCTTTATGTTGTCCTCATGTTATCTTCATGTTGTCCTCATGTTATCTTCATGTTGTCCTCATGTTATCTTCATGTTGCCTTCATGTTGTCCTCATGTTGTCCTCATGTTGCCTTCATGTTGTCCTCATGTTGTCTTCATGTTGTCCTCATGTTATCTTCATGTTGTCCTCATGTTATCTTCATGTTGTCCTCATGTTGTCCTCATGTTGCCTTTATGTTGTCCTCATGTTGCCTTTATGTTGTCCTCATGTTGTCTTCATGTTGTCCTCATGTTATCTTCATGTTGTCTTCATGTTGCCCTCATGTTGTCCTCATGTTGTCCTCATGTTGCCTTCATGTTGTCCTCATGTTGTCCTCATGTTGTTCTCATGTTGTCTTCATGTTGTCTTCATGTTGCCCTCATGTTGTCCTCATGTTGTCCTCATGTTGCCTTCATGTTGTCCTCATGTTGTCTTCATGTTGTCCTCATGTTATCTTCATGTTGTCCTCATGTTATCTTCATGTTGTCCTCATGTTGTCCTCATGTTGTCCTCATGTTGCCTTCATGTTGCCCTCATGTTGCCCTCATGTTGTCCTCATGTTGTCTTGTTGTTGTTGCTGTCAGTAGAGACACAAATGAAACCAATCGGTGCTGCCGACACCGAATTAGCCTCCTGCTAACGTTAGCACCAAACAGGCTTCAACAGGGCAAGTTATAAATGTGTTTTTAGCCTCTAAAGATGTTCAAAATTACATTAAAAGCCCCCCCCCCCCCCCAATGTGCAGTGATTCATTCTGAGTGAACACAGTGAATCTGATGCTGGAGATGTGACAGAAAGGTGTGTTTTGACTAGTGTGGACTTTTTAACTTGCCCTGTTGAAGCCCAGTGGGTGCTAACGTTAGCAGGAGGCTAACTCGGGGTAGGAAGCACCGATTGGTTTCATTTGTGTCTCTACTAACAGTGCTAAACATTGTTTTTTAAACAGAGCTACATGTTGAAATTGACCGGAGTTCTCCTTTAATGTGTATAAACGTGACATGTGAAGAGTCTGCTGTGCGTGTGAGCTCGCTGTTTCTTCTGTGGCTTCACTCCTCTGGCTGTGTCTCTGCCTAAAAGTGCTAAAAAAAATTATTTTTTTCTTGATAATGTTGAAATAAAGACATTTTAAAGTCACGTTGGAGTTGTGCTTTTTATGCTACACACTGCACACTGCCCGCTTGGCGTGAGCGTGTGTCTGTAAATGTGCCATTAACAGAAATGTAAATATCAAAAAATATAAAAATATATATGTATAATATCTCCACCAGACTCCATGTAAATAATCACTACTTTTAGCGTGTATAGAGCAGCATATC
>CM057243.1:206495-208995 GCA_029931835.1 Etheostoma nigrum
AGAAGAGAGAGAAGAAGAAGAGAGAGGCCGGATCTTTGTGCGGGGGTCCTCGTTAAGCGCCGGCCTGCTGAGACCCCCTCCCCCCTACCCCCCTACCCCCCATCCCCCCCAGGCAGGTACTCTCCAGCGGACACAAAGGAGAGGCGGGCTCGCTCTGCAGCGGACCCGGCGCTGCGCGCCTCGCCGCCGGCCGCAGAGAGCGCTCCGTCCCCCGGGCAACCCTCCGCAGCAGGACGCTCTCAGGTTGAGTGTTTCTTAAAGAAAATCATTTTTAAAAAAAGGCTTGCACTCATATTTTTATATGATTTTATATATATCTTTTTTATATTTAAATGAGGTTTAAAAAAAAACAAAACTACAAAAAAAACGTTGATTTATTTTTTTATTTTTTTATTTTGTTTTTGCTTAGAAAATTAAATTAAAAAATAATAAAAAGACTTTAGTTTTTAGTTTTTTATTAGCCTTTGGAAACTATTTTGTTATTTTAAGGAAACCACACACATCGGCCAAATATATGCAACTTTTTTTTAATTTTTTCTGAAAGAAAATGATATTTAAAAAAAGCATTCACTCATATTTTTTTATATTATTTTATATGTTTTTTATATTTTAAATGAGATTTTAAAAAAAGAAATAATTTTGGTGATTATAATTTATTTTATTTTGCTTTTGCTTAGAAAATGAGATTTAAAAAATAAAGAAGGAATTTAATTTTTTATTAATCTTTTGGAACTATTTTGTTATTTTAAGGCACATTTAATCATAAATTATAAGCAATAGGATAATAAGAAACCACATACATCGGCCTATTTATTGGAAATTGTTTTTTTTAAAGAAAATAATAGTATAAAATTATATTTCTTTATATTATTTTTATATATTTTTATATTTAATTTAAATTTGAAAAAGAAAGAAATTCAGTGATTTATTTTTATTTTGTTTAGCTTTTGCATAGAAAATATATTAATTTTTGGGACTATTTTGTTAATTTAATGAACATTTGATAATACATTTTAAGAAATAAGATAATAAGGAAACACATTGGCCGATTTTTGTAATTTTCTTTTGTTTTTTTTAAATAGAACAAAACAAAAATCAAATCCACTGTTTTTTTAAATCGATTAAATTACATATATATAAATTATATATAGTATAATTTATATAGTTTTGTATTGAAAATATTTTTTTTGTTTTTGTTTTTTAAAGAAATTTTGATAATTACAAAAATCGGCATGTACATTTTTTATTTTTATTTTGTGTTTTTTTCTTAAGAGAACATTTCTTTACAAAACGAAAATGTCATGACTTATTTTTCTAATTTCTTTGTTATGTATTTTAATTTTTTTAATTGGATTATAAAAGAAATTCACATTTATTTTTGCAGAACATTCCCTAAAATTAATTGACTGGAGAAAAATAAATAAACAAAAATAAAACATGTGAATTAATAAATGTTTTCTTTCCTATATGTGAAAAATAACAGAATGAAAACAAAAAAACAAAAAAAGGGAAATAAGGAAAATATCTTCAGATAGAAATCCTCACACACTCTTCACAATGTCTTACAGAGTATGCACACACACACACACACACACACACACACACACACACACACACACAGAAACACACACACACACACACACAGCAATACACACACACACACAGCAATACACACACAGACACACACACACACACAGAAACACACACACACACACACACAGCAATACACACACACACACACAGAAACACACACACACACACACACACACAGAGAAACACACACACACACACACGCACACAGCCACACAGGAACACACACAGAGACACACACACACACAGACAGAAACACACACACACAGACCTCCCCCTCCCTACGCCTGCGGGTGATGGGGGGAAAACTCTGACTGTTGTTTGTGCATATGCACCAAACAGGAGTTCGGAGTATTCGGCCTTCTTGGAGACCTTGAATGGAGTCCTGTATGGGGCTCCAGTAGGGGACTCCATAGTTCTGCTGGGGGACTTCAACGCACACGTGGGCAATGATGGAGATACTTGGAGAGGCGTGATTGGGAGGAACGGCCTCCCTGATCTGAACCAGAGTGGTTGTCTGTTGTTGGACTTCTGTGCTAGTCATGGATTGTCCATAACAAACACCATGTTCAAACATAGGGATGCTCATAAGTGTACTTGGTACCAGAGCACACTAGGGTGCTCATAGGTGGACGTGGTACCAGAGCACACTAGGGTGCTCATAGGTGGACTTGGTACCAGACCACCCTAGGCCAAAGGTCAATGATTGATTGTCTAATTGTTTCATCTGATCTGAGGACATGTTGTTTTGGACACTCGGGTGAAGAGAGGGTCAGAGCTGTCAACTGATCACCATCTGGTGGTGAGTTGGGTCAGGGGGTAGGGGAAGGACTCTGGACAGACCTGGTAAGCCCAAACTGGGGGTGCGGGTAAATTGGGAACGTCTGGAGGAGGCCCCTGTCCGACGGAC
>CM057243.1:228995-231495 GCA_029931835.1 Etheostoma nigrum
GTGTGTGTGTGTGTCTGTCGCTGTGTGTGTGTGTGTGTCTGGCTGTGTGTGTGTGTGTGTGTGTGTCTCTGTCGCTGTGTGTGTGTGTGTGTCTCTGGCTGTGTGTGTGTGTGTGTGTGTGTGTGTGTGTGTGTGTGTGTGTGTGTGTGTGTGTGTGTGTCCGTCCCCGTGTGTGTGTTTTGTGTGTCTCTGTGTGTGTGTGTGTGTGTGTGTCAGAGAAAGCAGTTAGCCCAATACACTAATTCCATACCTGTAGATGAGATGTTCCCACGCTGCACCTACGCCCCCCCCCCTCTCCCCCCTCAACCCCCCCAGGGGAGAGTCTGTGGTTTTGGGTCTCGTTGGTTAGTCCCTGCAGGGCGGCCGGGTCTGGGAACCACGGAGACCGGATCCTCCCAGACCAGCGGACTCTGCCTCCTACCAGAGCTGCATGGTCCTCACTCTGGGACAACAATCAGGGCTGCACAATAAATACATAAATACATAAATAAATCAATAAGTAAATTAATAAATTAAGCAATAAATAAATTAATAAATCAATAAATACATAAATAAATTAATCAATAAATCAATAAATAAATAAATTAATTAATTAATAAATAAATAAATAAATGAATTAATCAATAAATAAATTAATAAATTAATCAATAAATAAATAAATGAATTAATCAATAAATAAATTAATCAATACATTTAATCAATAAATAAATAAATAAATCCTTTTTTTAGCCTCATCGCGATGTCAACTGTCAAAATAAACACATACCTAAAGACACACAGACATCGCTCTCTCTCTCTCTCCTTCCCTCCTTCCTTCCTCCCTTGTTCACTCCCTATATACCTACCTTTCTTCCCTCCTTCCTTCCCTCCTTCCTTCCTCCCTCACTCCCATTCTACCTCCCTTTCTTCCTTCCTTCCCACCTTCTTTCCTTCCTCCCTCGCTCCCTCCTTTCCCACCCGTATTCCTTACCTATCTATATACCGTCCTCCCTCCCTCCCCCCTCTCTACCTATCTACCTACCTTGAGACTGTTTGGGGGCGTTGCAGGTGGGGGGGGACAGCAGGTGGGGTTTCAGGATAATTGAATGATCGGTGCAGAACCTCCCCCCCCCTCCTCAGCTCCTCATGTTGTCCTCATGTTGTCCTCATGTTGTCCTCATGTTGTCCTCATGTTGTCCTCATGTTGTCCTCATGTTGTCCTCATGTTGTCTTCATGTTGCCCTCATGTTGTCCTCATGTTGCCCTCATGTTTCCTCATGTTGTCTTCATGTTGTCCTCATGTTGCCCTCATGTTGTCCTCATGTTGCCCTCATGTTGTCCTCATGTTGTCTTCATGTTGTCCTCATGTTGTCTTCATGTTGTCCCTCATGTTGCCCTCATGTCTGTCCTCATGTTGTCCTCATGTTGCCTCTCATGTTGTCCTCATGTTGTCCTCATGTTGTCCTTCATGTTGTCCTCATGTTGTCCTCATGTTGCCCTCATGTTGTCCTCATGTTGCCCTCATGTTGTCCTCATGTTGTCTTCATGTTGTCCTCATGTTGTCTTCATGTTGCCCTCATGTTGTCCTCATGTTGTCCTCATGTTGCCCTCATGTTGTCCTCATGTTGCCCTCATGTCTGTCTTCATGTTGTCCTCATGTTGTCCTCATGTTGTCTTCATGTTGCCTTCATGTTGTCCTCATGTTGTCCTCATGTTGCCTTCATGTTGTCCTCATGTTGCCCTCATGTTGCCCTCATGTTGTCCTCATGTTGCCCTCATGTTGTCCTCATGTTGTCTTCATGTTGCCTCTTCATGTTGCCCTCATGTTGTCCTCATGTTGTCCTCATGTTGCCCTCATGTTGTCCTCCATGTTGTCCTCATGTTGTCCTCATGTTGTCCTCATGTTGCCCTCATGTCTGTCTTCATGTTGTCCTCATGTTGTCCTCATGTTGTCTTCATGTTGCCTTCATGTTGTCCTCATGTTGTCCTCATGTTGCCTTCATGTTGTCCTCATGTTGTCCTCATGTTGCCCTCATGTTGTCCTCATGTTGCCCTCATGTTGTCCTCATGTTGTCTTCATGTTGTCCTCATGTTGTCTTCATGTTGCCCTCATGTTGCCCTCATGTTGCCCTCATGTTGTCTTCATGTTGTCCTCATGTTGTCCTCATGTTGTCCTGATGTTGTCCTCATGTTGCCCTCATGTTGTCTTCATGTTGCCTTCATGTTGTCCTCATGTTGCCCTCATGTTGTCTTCATGTTGCCCTCATGTTGTCTTCATGTTGTCCTCATGTTGTCCTCATGTTGCCCTCATGTTGTCCTCATGTTGTCTTCATGTTGTCTTCATGTTGTCTTCATGTTGCCTTCATGTTGTCCTCATGTTGCCCCATGTTGCCCTCATGTTGCCCCCATGTTGCCCTCATGTTGTCTTCATGTTGTCCTCATGTTGCCCTCATGTTGCCCTCATGTTGTCTTCATGTTGCCTTCATGTTGTCCTCATGTTGCCCCATGTTGCCCTCATGTT
>CM057243.1:238995-244495 GCA_029931835.1 Etheostoma nigrum
TAAAACTTAAAACGGGGACACTAGACCTAGAGCTGTTCTCATTAGGGGCTGACAGCCCCCCCCCCCCAAAGGTCTGATCCTAGATCACCCCTGCTGCTACTTCATACTGTACTCCATACTGCTTAGATGGGAATGTTGTAATATTTACTGAACTACATTTATCTGACAGCTTTTGCTTTATTGCTTCAGGCTTGTTTCTGCACCAGCTCATTGAGTATCAGATACAATATAAACTATTGAGGAAAGATGTTCCTTTGACATTGATGCAGTATGAAACGAGATCGCTGCAGTCGGCAGCAAAGAAACAAGCTACAATGGAAGTTAATGGGATAATTGTCCAGCTTGTATTTACGTTCATAAAGTGCTCGTTTTGCTGCTGACAGACTCAGATTAATATTCTAAGTGTCTGATAACATTATGGAAAGGATTTCTAAGGAGACCTTTCTGTTAAAGATTAAGATCCTTTTTTAAAACATAAAAGTCGGCGAAATTGTGTTCGCTAAGCCCACCAGACTCCATGTAAATAATCAGTGATTTTAGCGTGTATAGAGCAGCATATCTCCACCAGACTCCATGTAAATAATCACAACTTTTAGCGTGTATAGAGCAGCATATCTCCACCAGACTCCATGTAAATAATCACTACTTTTAGTGTGTATAGAGCAGCATATCTCCACCAGACTCCATGTAAATAATCAGTGATTTTAGCGTGTATAGAGCAGCATATCTCCACCAGACTCCATGTAAATAATCAGTGATTTTAGCGTGTATAGAGCAGCATATCTCCACCAGACTCCATGTAAATAATCACTACTTTTAGCGTGTATAGAGCCGCATATCTCCACCAGACTCCATGTAAATAATCAGTGATTTTAGCGTGTATAGAGCAGCATATCTCCACCAGACTCCATGTAAATAATCAGTGATTTTAGCGTGTATGGAGCAGCATATCTCCACCAGACTCCATGTAAATAATCAGTGATTTTAGCGTGTATAGAGCAGCATATCTCCACCAGACTCCATGTAAATAATCAGTGATTTTAGCGTGTATAGAGCAGCATATCTCCACCAGACTCCATGTAAATAATCAGTGATTTTAGCGTGTATAGAGCAGCATATCTCCACCAGACTCCATGTAAATAATCAGTGATTTTAGCGTGTATAGAGCAGCATATCTCCATCAGACTCCATGTAAATAATCAGTGATTTTAGCATGTATAGAGCAGCATATCTCCACCAGACTCCATGTAAATAATCAGTGATTTTAGCGTGTATAGAGCAGCATATCTCCACCAGACTCCATGTAAATAATCAGTGATTTTAGCATGGTATAATACGGCTTTCTAAAACATCTCTGAGCTCTGAGCAGCGCTGCTCGATCGGCTCCGTTTGGTCAGAGTTTTCTTTCTTTCATTCCAGTATCGGGTCTGTCAGTCACAGTGAAAACCGGGGACATTTCCGGGGACAGATCCAGCCGGGGACAGGTCACCAAAACCGGGGACTGTCCCCGGAAACCGAGGACGTCTGGTCACCCTACTTTTAGTGTAATTTTCCCACTTTTCCAACCATTACCACTCTAGTTTTGGTTGAAATAAACACATTTTATCGACTTACATGTACAAATATGTTGGCTCTATAAACCATAAAAGTACTGTTTTTTCAAATGGAGTCTGGTAGGTTTAGCGCTAGCAACCTCAGAGCTGTTTATGAGGTTTAAAGAGGTTTATAAAAGCATATATCTCTGTAGGCATCCTTTCCATAATGTTGTTACACACTTAGTTTTACTTTAGATGGACACTGTGAACCCTATTTGCACTATTGTTCATTTCACTGTTTTCGCTGCAATACATCCTGCTGCTAATTTTATTTTGCATATACTTTATATTTATACTGTTTCTCTTTTTACTTCTGTTTCTTTTCTTTTTCGGAGCCTTGCAATGAAATCTCGCTCAACTGTATATTGTGAATGTGCAGTTGAATGACAATAAAGTCTAGAACATTAATCTGAGTCTGTCAGCGACAAAACGGCAAGTTTGTAAAGGAAAATACAAGCTGGACAATTGTCCTATTAACTTTTATTGCACCTTGTAACGATCTCGCTCAAAACTGGACCAATGTCAAAGATTATTGTTCCCATCAGTCGCTTAGACACATAGGATCATAGGGTCCAGGTTGAAAAAAGAAAAAAAGTAGTTACCCTTTAAGTTTAAACACCAAAACTACCAAAAGCCGTCTTGGTTCATCTTTCCACTGTTCCAACAATCACCACTCTGGTCTGATTGGAATAAACTCGTAATTCACCCATTTACATGTGGAGATATGCTGCTCTATACACGCTAAAAGTAGTGATTATTTACATGGAGTCTGGTGGAGATATGCTGCTCTATACACGCTAAAAGTAGTGATTATTTACATGGAGTCTGGTGGAGATATGCTGCTCTATACACGCTAAAAGTAGTGATTATTTACATGGAGTCTGGTGGAGATATGCTGCTCTATACACACTAAAAGTAGTGATTATTTACATGGAGACTGGTGGAGATATGCTGCTCTATACACGCTAAAAGTAGTGATTATTTACATGGAGTCTGGTGGAGATATGCTGCTCTATACACGCTAAAAGTAGTGATTATTTACATGGAGTCTGGTGGAGATATGCTGCTCTATACATGCTAAAAGTCAGTGATTATTTACATGGAGTCTGGTGGAGATATGCTGCTCTACACATGCTAAAAGTAGTGATTATTTACATGGAGTCTGGTGGAGATATGCTGCTCTACACATGCTAAAAGTAGTGATTATTTACATGGAGTCTGGTGGAGATATGCTGCTCTATACACGCTAAAAGTAGTGATTATTTACATGGAGTCTGGTGGAGATATGCTGCTCTATACACGCTAAAAGTAGTGATTATTTACATGGAGTCTGGTGGAGATATGCTGCTCTATACACACTAAAAGTAGTGATTATTTACATGGAGTCTGGTGGAGATATGCTGCTCTATACACACTAAAAGTAGTGATTATTTACATGGAGTCTGGTGGAGATATGCTGCTCTATACACACTAAAAGTAGTGATTATTTACATGGAGTCTGGTGGAGATATGCTGCTCTATACACGCTAAAAGTAGTGATTATTTACATGGAGTCTGGTGGAGATATGCTGCTCTATACACACTAAAAGTAGTGATTATTTACATGGAGTCTGGTGGAGATATGCTGCTCTATACATGCTAAAAGTAGTGATTATTTACATGGAGTCTGGTGGAGATATGCTGCTCTATACACGCTAAAAGTAGTGATTATTTACATGGAGTCTGGTGGAGATATGCTGTTATGTTAACTAGCATGTTAGTTAGCAGTAATTAGCCTGTGTCTATGTTATCTCCTAAAATATACAGTATGTACGCTTTGCTGATTGGGAATGATTAAGATTTCCATGGGAACCTGCTGTGGGTGGGACTGTTGAGCTCTATAGGGTCCAGGTTGAAAAAAATGATAGGTACCCTTTAAACCTTTAGTGAAAACATGAAAATCACATTCTGTGCTTTTTTTTAACAATTACTTTTTTTTTTACGCATTTGACTCTCACTAACGTGAGTGCTGGTTCATAATTTTCTGATAATTGATTTAGCTCACTGTTAAGTCGGAGTACAGATAACAGGTCCCATGATGCAATTTGAAATATAAATAAACCAAAACCCAAACGGCATCACATGACTCATCCGACATGCACGGGGGAGTGCGTTCACAGGACTGACAGCATCATTTCAGGGTGAAAACACAGCGAGCAGAAGGTTGACGGGAGAATAATAAAGAGAGATATAATAGAAAAAGATAAAAGAAAAAGCTCAAACACGGATTCAAGTCCCAGCGGCCGCCGAGGCTGCGAAAAGAAATGTGTAAGAGGGTCAAAGGTCAGACGCTGAAACTCCGAGTTTAATTTGTGGTGTTAGAATAATAATCTGCTCCGCAGGTTATTAACCCTCCGAAAACCTCTGACCTCCAAACAGCAGTGCATGTATCTCCTAACAACTGCTGTGTGTGCCGTTTTATAAGAAACTACAGTTTGCAGCTGTTTTAGAGGATATAGAGGTGCTCATAAGGTGACCAAAAAATTAATAAAAAAATCATCTTTTGGAAATTAATCTTAGTGCCTTAACTAAAAAATTAGGAAATATCTGACCTTTAAGGACACCAATTTTCTTTGTGAATGAATAATGTATCATAAATAAATAAATAAATAAATATTCTTCCTTAAAATACAGGGGCATAAGTATACACCCCCCTATGTTAAAATACAGGGGGGATAAGTATACACCCCCCTATGTTAAAATACAGGGGGCATGAGTATACAGCCCCCTATGTTAAAATACAGGGGCATAAGTATACACCCCCCTATGTTAAAATACAGGGGGCATAAGTATACACCCCCCCCTATGTTAAAATACAGGGGGCATGAGTATACAGCCCCCTATGTTAAAATACAGGGGGCATGAGTATACAGCCCCCTATGTTAAAATACAGGGGCATAAGTATACACCCCCCCTATGTTAAAATACAGGGGGCATAAGTATACACCCCCCTATGTTAAAATACAGGGGGCATAAGTATACAGCCCCCTATGTTAAAATACAGGGGGCATAAGTATACACCCCCCTATGTTAAAATACAGGGGCATAAGTATACACCCCCCTATGTTAAAATACAGGGGCATAAGTATACACCCCCCTATGTTAAAATACAGGGGGCATAAGTATACACCCCCTATGTTAAAATACAGGGGCATAAGTATACACCCCCCTATGTTAAAATACAGGGGGCATAAGTATACACCCCCCTATGTTAAAATACAGGGGGGATAAGTACACACCCCCCTATGTTAAAATACAGGGGCATAAGTATACACCCCCTATGTTAAAATACCTGGGGAATAAGTATACACCCCCCTATGTTAAAATACTTGGGGCATGAGTATACACCCCCCCCTATGTTAAAATACAGGGGGCATAAGTATACACCCCCCTATGTTAAAATACAGGGGCATAAGTATACACCCCCCTATGTTAAAATACCTGGGGCATAAGTATACACCCCCCTATGTTAAAATACTTGGGGCATAAGTATACACCCCCCCCCCTATGTTAAAATACAGGGGGCATAAGTATACACCCCCCTATGTTAAAATACAGAGGCATAAGTATACACCCCCCTATGTTAAAATACAGGGGCATAAGTATACACCCCCCTATGTTAAAATACAGGGGCATAAGTATACACCCCCCTATGTTAAAATACAGGGGCATAAGTATACACCCCCCTATGTTAAAATACTTGGGGCATAAGTATACACCCCCCTATGTTAAAATACAGGGGGCATAAGTATACACCCCCTATGTTAAAATACAGGGGGCATAAGTATACCCCCCCTATGTTAAAATACAGGGGGCATAAGTATACACCCCCCATGTTAAAATACAGGGGCATAAGTATACACCCC
>CM057243.1:244995-272495 GCA_029931835.1 Etheostoma nigrum
TTTTTAGGGTAATATTGTCCTATATCATGCTCTTTTTAGGGTAATATTGGCTAGCAATAAAATGAAAGTGCTGACAAAGAACTTCTTTTGTTTTTGTTAACCCTCTGAGCCCTAAGGCCATTTTTACAGTTTATTGTCCGTCTGGATTTATTTAATAAAAAACCTTCATCAACCCTGTTGTCTACAGTCAAGATCTGAACATCATTATTTTCAGGACAAACTGGGTTATTAGAATATTTGGGTTGCAGTGAGGTCACTTGCATGTTAAAAATGGTTGTAGGGCCTTAAAGACAAATAAATAAATAAATAAAACGGAACATGACTCTTTCAGATATGTATTGATATCACAGACAGATAAATAATAAATAAGCCATTTTACTCTCTAAAACACTTCTCATATGTCCTGGGAGTCACACTGGGAAGAAATAATCATAACTTATACAGATGACAAAATACATTTTTTCAAAGAAAGTCCAGACGCTTTTGCTCTCATGCCAATAATAACATAATAATGTCATATTTATTGATATTACACCCACAGCAATGCTACACAACCATTTGCGTGTCTAAAATGTGCTCCTCTTGGCCTTCCATGGAGACGGGTATGGATGCAGCCTGGAGCGTCCCATGTCATCCGTCCCGGGGCAGAATGCTGTCGGGTCTGTGGGACCCGGGACAGAATGCTGGATATTGGACTGGTCCAACATGAATAAATAACTAAGGACCATGTCTACAGAACAGGACGGGTTCTACTGGTTGGACAGTATAAATATATAAATAAAGTTATAATATAAATAACTAAGGACCATGTCTACAGAACAGGACGGGTTCTACTGGTTGGACAGTATAAATATATAAATAAAGTTATAATATAAATAACTAAGGACCATGTCTACAGAACAGGACAGGTTCTACTGGTTGGACAGTATAAATATATAAATAAAGTTATAATATAAATAACTAAGGACCATGTCTACAGAACAGGACAGGTTCTACTGGTTGGACAGTATAAATATATAAATCAAGTTATAATATAAATAACTAAGGACCATGTCTACAGAACAGGACAGGTTCTACTGGTTGGACAGTATAAATATATAAATAAAGTTATAATATAAATAACTAAGGACCATGTCTACAGAACAGGACGGGTTCTACTGGTTGGACAGTATAAAATACATAAATAAAGTTATAATATAAATAACTAAGGACCATGTCTACAGAACAGGACAGGTTCTACTGGTTGGACAGTATAAATATATAAATCAAGTTATAATATAAATAACTAAGGACCATGTCTACAGAACAGGACGGGTTCTACTGGTTGGACAGTATAAAATATATAAATAAAGTTATAATATAAATAACTAAGGACCATGTCTACAGAACAGGACGGGTTCTACTGGTTGGACAATATAAAATATATAAATAAAGTTATAATATAAATAACTAAGGACCATGTCTACAGAACAGGACGGGTTCTACTGGTTGGACAGTATAAAATACATAAATAAAGTTATAATATAAATAACTAAGGACCATGTCTACAGAACAGGACGGGTTCTACTGGTTGGACAGTATAAAATATATAAATAAAGTTATAATATAAATAACTAAGGACCATGTCTACAGAACAGGACGGGTTCTACTGGTTGGACAGTATAAATATATAAATAAAGTTATAATATAAATAACTAAGGACCATGTCTACAGAACAGGACGGGTTCTACTGGTTGGACAGTATAAAATATATAAATAAAGTTATAATATAAATAACTAAGGACCATGTCTACAGAACAGGACGGGTTCTACTGGTTGGACAATATAAAATATATAAATAAAGTTATAATATAAATAACTAAGGACCATGTCTACAGAACAGGACGGGTTCTACTGGTTGGACAGTATAAAATACATAAATAAAGTTATAATATAAATAACTAAGGACCATGTCTACAGAACAGGACGGGTTCTACTGGTTGGACAGTATAAAATATATAAATAAAGTTATAATATAAATAACTAAGGACCATGTCTACAGAACAGGACGGGTTCTACTGGTTGGACAGTATAAATATATAAATAAAGTTATAATATAAATAACTAGGGACCATGTCTACAGAACAGGACAGGTTCTACTGGTTGGACAGTATAAATATATAAATAAAGTTATAATATAAATAACTAAGGACCATGTCTACAGAACAGGACAGGTTCTACTGGTTGGACAGTATAAATACATAAATAAAGTTATAATATAAATAACTAAGGACCATGTCTACAGAACAGGACAGGTTCTACTGGTTGGACAGTATAAATATATAAATCAAGTTATAATATAAATAACTAAGGACCATGTCTACAGAACAGGACGGGTTCTACTGGTTGGACAGTATAAATATATAAATCAAGTTATAATATAAATAACTAAGGACCATGTCTACAGAACAGGACGGGTTCTACTGGTTGGACAGTATAAATATATAAATAAAGTTATAATATAAATAACTAAGGACCATGTCTACAGAACAGGACGGGTTCTACTGGTTGGGCAGTATAAAATATATAAATAAAGTTATAATATAAATAACTAAGGACCATGTCTACAGAACAGGACGGGTTCTACTGGTTGGACAGTATAAAATATATAAATAAAGTTATAATATAAATAACTAAGGACCATGTCTACAGAACAGGACGGGTTCTACTGGTTGGACAGTATAAAATATATAAATAAAGTTATAATATAAATAACTAACGACCATGTCTACAGAACAGGACGGGTTCTACTGGTTGGACAGTATAAAATATATAAATAAAGTTATAATATAAATAACTAAGGACCATGTCTACAGAACAGGACGGGTTCTACTGGTTGGACAGTATAAAATATATAAATAAAGTTATAATATAAATAACTAACGACCATGTCTACAGAACAGGACGGGTTCTACTGGTTGGACAGTATAAAATACATAAATAAAGTTAACAGGACAGCTCCACAAAATAAACTAAATATTGCATACTTATTGCGACTTTCGATATATTTGATAAATGACCAGCTGTCTCAGCTCTTATTACATAAGTATTTGGACAGATACACCTCTTTTATGTTGTGTTGACTCCGTACTCAAGCACATTGCTATTGAAAAGGCTATATAATATATATATATATATATATATATATATATATATATATATATATATATATATATATATATATATATATCTTATAAGCGTAATGTGCAAGTCCCAACTAAACCAGAGACAATCCCAATGTAATAACAACTCAAGCATACATTAGTGCTGCTTTTGGACCCCCAGAATAATGTATAGGTCATAGCCTACTCACTTATATAACCATCTGCTGTGTAACGATATTGCGTTGATATATCTTGCACCCCTAACAAAGACACAGATAGGCCTGCAAAAATCTTCCCAGAACCCAGAGTGAAAGAGATAAGATCTGAGCAGGAATATGCTGCACAGTGCTCTGGCATCTTGTATCTTCTGCTGCTGAGTAACGAGTATGACCGGTCCAAGATGGCGGCTGGATTTCTCGCGCTCAGCAGCCAATGCGGCGTCTACTCTTTATATGTCTATGGGACGGATGACATGGGACGCTCCAGGCTGCAGCCATATACTCTTGCTTCCATACAGCCTATTGGCCTTTTTGTCCCCTCGGGCCTTCCATACAGCCTATTGGCCTTTTTGTCCCCTCGGGCCTTCCATACAGCCTATTGGCCTTTTTGTCCCCTCGGGCCTTCCATACAGCCTATTGGCCTTTTTGTCCCTTCTGGCCTTCCATACAAGAGGGTGACGTTGTCTCCCATATATGGGCATGCTGGGGCCTGTATTTCTGTAAACACAGAGGAGAGACCCGCAGCTAGCGGCAGAAATGAGCCAAAACGCAATGAATTATGGACATAAAGTGGATCTCCAAAAGACCTCCGTAACCGCTAACTCGTCAGGTTTTAGACGCAACTTTTGGTGAGTCGATAGCTGTTACGGTTATTAAATTATTAAACTATGAATCAGAGGTGCAGTTTTTACACGTGGGCGAGTGTCTCGGTCTCAGAGGGTTTTAACTTGATGTTCAAAGATTAATTTTTTGGAAACTCTTTGCATTGAGGAAACTGCTCAAAAGGACGATAAGTTAACCTTAAGATTTTTATGTGTATTGTGTGTTAAGTTATTCCTCAGGATAAGCTGTTAGGACATAATATCGGTGTTGATGCTCCAGTATTGGTGTCAAATCTTTTTCACGACAGTCAGCACTGTTCTGAACGGATGAATCATTGATGCTCTACAGGAACATTATTAAACCTTACACTGAACTTGCAGCCGGTGTTTCGGTTTAACCGGTTTTTGAGGTAACTGGTGATAAGTATTGCAGGCGGGGCTGCACCGATTCCGATCCATTCGCCTCTTGTTCCCATCCATGTGTCGGGGTCTTGTGAAACATTACGGTAGGAACGGGTTGCTGGGACAGGAGTTCTGGACCCGATCAGACAGACATGAACAAATGAGCCGGTTTTATTATAAAAATATGAGTCGTTGTCTGGCGAGGTCTCTACTGTAAACCACGGACACGGATCTTTTAGATTATTTAGTGACATTCACGCTTAAATTAGTTGTTAAACTGTGCCCAACCTATTATAAATAACAACCAAGCTAACAACAAAGACCCGAGCACAAGCCTGATATTTCTCCTTTCCACACCTGCACTAGCCTAATATCCACATGGCTACACAATGGGAGTTTGACAGTCGTGACTCGTGTCCAAATGTGATGAATGAGTAGTAATGTGGAGTTTGGATTACCATAACAATGATGCACGTCCGTAGAATTAAATACAAAACACAATCAAAAACACAAACACCTCAGAAAGTATGTTTAAATTATCTCTATATGAAAGCATCTCAAATCGACTTGAAGTCAGATTAATAACAGAATGATAAGGCTACAAATATAACTGTGATAACGGAAAACTTTTGGAAAACACTGCGTTAGTAGCCAGTTGTGAGCAGGCATCGACACAGCCACCCATGTTGTCAGTCTGGTTCTTGCAACGGCATCACAAGTTAATTCAAATCGGTTTATACTTCAAAACAGCCTGTAAATGAAACATAAACTATATGAGGTTTTACACTCAGCTGATCTTGGAGACAGCTGTCTGCTGGGGAAACATGGGATCCCCTCAGATTAATTTGAGAGGCTATACATCTATAGGCAATTAAAATGGAAATGTATTTATTTCTGTATGTGTTAAGTTAAAAGCTACTGGCTCAACACATCAACATTATTTAATATTCATTATGCCACCTCATTCATCCAGATAAGACAATAATGCACCGTGGGTCGGAGAGAAACGTATTTTCAAATGTTGTGTATGTCTGGCACAAATTGTAGAATTAACAAATAAATTGTAGAATTAACAAATAAAGTTATTTATAATTAACAAATAAATTGTAGAATGACAATTAAAGTTATTTATAATCAACAAATAAATTGTAGAATTAACAAATAAAAGTTGACTTGACTTGAATTGGCAGCAGTTTGATCCAGTGTGCGTTCAGTAAAGTCAATCTTATGTTATTAAATGTCTGAATATCTGCAATATAATTATTAGGAAACACAATTTCAGATATCTACAATCCAATTGTTAATAGTTATCTTAATTTCAGATATCCATAATGAAGAAAAGAAAATCATTCCATATATACGTGTAATTTGACGTAACTATGCGTAGAAAAAATGTACACAAAGTCGAAGTCTGATTCCAAATTCTTCTTTTATTTTGTTGACAGATTTGAGTCAGTGGGTTTTACAGAGGGTTTTTTATTTTAGATGTATTCTTTTATCACTGCATTAATCAGAATATGGTGTCAGCAGCCGTAACATAATCAATTTTCGCCACGTTTTTAGGTATAAAATGTTACATAAATTAGGCCAAATAGTTTTTTTTGTCCTTTTTCTAGCTGTTGGATGATCAGATTGGATGTTTAGGGAAGTTTGGTTTAATTAGACCAATATTATATCAGAGAAGACTTTACCTTTCATCAGTCAAGTGAAGGAGAAGTATTTGCCATTTTTGAATGTGTAATGTAATCGTACCATAACACAACTCTACATTGCCATCTGGTGTCATAGCCTAATTTGTTTGCCTAATGAGTTTGTTCAGATGTCATGACATCAGACATATATATATATATATGAGTGTGTCTTACTTATTTACTGGTATTCATAGAAACCAGACTCTAATGTAATAACATTTTCTATAATAGGTGTGTGTTGCGAGGATGTGACGGACATGCAGTTCCCGTGTTCATCCTCTTGATGTCGCTGTAGCTCCACCTGTAGCTCCACCTGTACCCCGGCTCTGGGAAGGAGAACACAGTGTCAGGTAAAGATAATCTACCACACTGTTTCAACAATGTCTTACCTTATTAAATTCCATCAGCATAATTCATCTACTTCATCAACAAAGTAAACTGTAGACCAGAGTCCATGCTAAAAAAGAGCCGTTTACTGGCAAATACATTAAATCATCATCTAAATAAATTTAGGGTAATATTGTCCCATATCATGCTCTTTTTAGGGTAATATTGTCCCATATCATGCTCTTTTTAGGGTAATATTGTCCCATATCATGCTCTTTTAGGGTAATATTGTCCCATATCATGCTCTTTTAGGGTAATATTGTCCCATATCATGGTCTTTTAGGGTAATATTGTCCCATATCATGCTCTTTTTAGGGTAATATTGTCCCATATCATGCTCTTTTTAGGGTAATATTGTCCCATATCATGCTCTTTTTAGGTTAATATTGTCCCATATCATGCTCTTTTAGGGTAATATTGTCCCATATCATGCTCTTTTAGGGTAATATTGTCCCATATCATGCTCTTTTAGGGTAATATTGTCCCATATCATGCTCTTTTAGGGTAATATTGTCCCATATCATGCTCTTTTTAGGGTAATATTGTCCCATATCATGCTCTTTTTAGGGTAATATTGTCCCATATCATGCTCTTTTTAGGGTAATATTGTCCCATATCATGCTCTTTTTAGGGTAATATTGTCCCATATCATGCTCTTTTTAGGTTAATATTGTCCCATATCATGCTCTTTTAGGGTAATATTGTCCCATATCATGCTCTTTTTAGGGTAATATTGTCCCATATCATGCTCTTTTTAGGGTAATATTGTCCCATATCATGCTCTTTTAGGGTAATATTGTCCCATATCATGCTCTTTTAGGGTAATATTGTCCCATATCATGCTCTTTTTAGGGTAATATTGTCCCATATCATGCTCTTTTTAGGGTAATATTGTCCCATATCATGCTCTTTTAGGGTAATATTGTCCCATATCATGCTCTTTTTAGGGTAATATTGTCCCATATCATGCTCTTTTTAGGGTAATATTGTCCCATATCATGCTCTTTTTAGGGTAATATTGTCCCATATCATGCTCTTTTAGGGTAATATTGTCCCATATCATGCTCTTTTTAGGGTAATATTGTCCCATATCATGCTCTTTTTAGGGTAATATTGTCCCATATCATGCTCTTTTTAGGTTAATATTGTCCCATATCATGCTCTTTTTAGGGTAATATTGTCCCATATCATGCTCTTTTTAGGTTAATATTGTCCCATATCATGCTCTTTTTAGGTTAATATTGTCCCATATCATGCTCTTTTTAGGGTAATATTGTCCCATATCATGCTCTTTTTAGGGTAATATTGTCCCATATCATGCTCTTTTTAGGGTAATATTGTCCCATATCATGCTCTTTTTAGGGTAATATTGTCCCATATCATGCTCTTTTAGGGTAATATTGTCCCATATCATGCTCTTTTTAGGGTAATATTGTCCCATATCATGCTCTTTTTAGGGTAATATTGTCCCATATCATGCTCTTTTAGGGTAATATTGTCCCATATCATGCTCTTTTAGGGTAATATTGTCCCATATCATGCTCTTTTTAGGGTAATATTGTCCCATATCATGCTCTTTTAGGGTAATATTGTCCCATATCATGCTCTTTTAGGGTAATATTGTCCCATATCATGCTCTTTTAGGGTAATATTGTCCCATATCATGCCCCATATCATGCTCTTTTAGGGTAATATTGTCCCATATCATGCTCTTTTTAGGGTAATATTGTCCCATATCATGCTCTTTTTAGGGTAATATTGTCCCATATCATGCTCTTTTTAGGGTAATATTGTCCCATATCATGCTCTTTTAGGGTAATATTGTCCCATATCATGCTCTTTTAGGGTAATATTGTCCCATATCATGCTCTTTTTAGGGTAATATTGTCCCATATCATGCTCTTTTAGGGTAATATTGTCCCATATCATGCTCTTTTTAGGGTAATATTGTCCCATATCATGCTCTTTTTAGGGTAATATTGTCCCATATCATGCTCTTTTAGGGTAATATTGTCCCATATCATGCTCTTTTTAGGGTAATATTGTCCCATATCATGCTCTTTTAGGGTAATATTGTCCCATATCATGCTCTTTTTAGGGTAATATTGTCCCATATCATGGATGTTCTCCTGAGAATTAATGCCGTTTTTAACTTTTCCAACTAAAGACAAAAGCCAGATGTTAGCCAGGAGTTTTTGGTAACACTTTATTTGAAGTTTTCTCCATAAGAGTGACATGACACTGTCATGGACACATGATGCTCACGTGACACTGTCATGAACACATGACTCTCACATGACACTGTCACGAACACATGACACTCACGTGACACTGTCATGAACACATGACACTGTCATGGACACATGACACTCACGTGACACTGTCATGAACACATGACACTCACGTGGCACTGTCATGAACAAGTGACATATGGCACTGTCATGAACACTGTCATGAACACGTGACACTCACGTGACACTGTCATGAACACATGACACTGTCATGGACACATGACACTCACATGACACTGTCATGAACACATGACACTGTCATGTGACACTGTCATGAACACAGTGACACTCAGGTGACTCATGTCATGAACACATGACACTGTCACGTGACACTGTCATGAACACATGACACTCACATGACACTGTCATGAACACATGACACTGTCACGTGACACTGTCATGAACACATGAGTACAAGTACAGATTTTTGTGATGTTTTGCCGTCTGGTGCATGTTGGGAATTAACAAGATGAGCCGTTAAAAGGAGAGCGCAGATAGAGAGTTTTCATCTCTAACGCTTTGTTTCATCATCCGTCCATCACGGGTCCGATGATGAAAGGCCGCTCGTTACGCCCGGCGCCGTCCCATCGAAATTCCACATCAGGCCTCCTCCCTGAGACGGACAGCCAGAGGTTATTAGAAGGAGCTTTGGGTTCATCTTGCACACACACACACACACACACACACACACACACACACACACACACACACACACACACACACACACACACACACACACACACACACACACACACACAGAGCAGCGCTGCCTGTGATCTATGATTCATGTGCGCTCATTTAAAATAGTGTGAAATATTTAAAGTTGGCTGGTTGGCCTCAGAGGGTCGACCGGCTGACCTCTCCGCTCTTGTTTCTGCATGGAGGAGGAGGGAGGAGGAGGGAGGGGGAGGAAGAGGAGGAGGAGGGGGGGTGATGAGAGGAGGAGGAGGAGGGAGGAGGAGGGGGGAGGGGGGAGGAAGAGGAGGAGGAGGAGGGGGGGTGATGAGAGGAGGAGGAGGAGGAGGAGGAGGAGGGAGGGGGGAGGAAGAGGAGGAGGAGGGAGGAGGGAGGAGGGGGGGTGATGAGAGGAGGAGGAGGAGGGAGGAAGAGGAGGAGGGGGAGGGGGGGAAGAGGAGGGGAGGAAGAGGAGGAGGAGGGGAGGAAGAGGAGGAGGAGGGGAGGGGGAGGAAGAGGAGGAGGAGGGGAGGAAGAGGAGGAGGAGGGGGGGTGATGAGAGGAGGAGGAGGAGGAGGGAGGAAGAGGAGGAGGAGGGAGGAGGAGAAGGGGGGAGGAGGAGGAGGAGGGGGGTGATGAGAGGAGGAGGAGGAGGGAAGAGGAGGGAGGAGGACGAGGGAGGGAGGAGGGAGGAGGAGGAGGGAGGAGGGAGGGAGGGAGGGAGGAGGAGGAGGGAGGAGGGAGGGAGGAGAGGAGGAGGAGGGAGGAGGGAGGAGGGGGGGGATGGTGGAGAGGAGGGAGGGAGGAGGGAAGGAGGAGGAGAGGAGGAGGGGGGGTGGATGAGAGGAGGAGGAGGAGGAGGGGAGGAGAGAGGAGGAGGGAGGAAGAGGAGGAAGGAGGAGGAAGGAGGAAGGAAGGAGGAGGAGGAGGGAGGGAGGAGGAAGAGGAGGAGGAGGAGGAGGAGGAGGGGAGGGAGGAGAGGGAGGAGGAAGAGGAGGAGGAGGGAGGGAGGAAGAGGAGGGAGGAGGGAGGAGGGGGAGGGAGAGAGGAGGAGGAGGAGGGAGGAGGGGGAGGTGGTGAGAGGAGGAGGAGGAGGGAGGAAGAGGAGGAAGAGGAGGAAGAGGAGAAGGAAGGAGGAAAAGGAGGAGGAGGGGGAGGGGGAGGAAGAGGAGGAGGAGGGGGGAGGAGGAGGGAGGAGGAGGGGGAAGAGGAGGAGGAAGGAGGAAGAGGAGAAGGAAGGAGGAAGAGGAGAAGGAAGGAGGAAAAGGAGGAGGAGGGGGAGGGGGGAGGAAGAGGAGGAGGGAGGGAGGGAGGGAGGGGGGGGGGTGATACAGAGAGAAAGGTAGTACAAGTCAGAATGACAAGTAGGACTTGATGAAAGAGTGGAGAGAATGGATAAGATACCTTAGAAACCCTGTCTCCACAGCGCTCAGTGGTGTTTTTAGCCCCCAACGTCGCCTTCCAGGCTGCTAACCTTACACCTGAACATAACCATTGCCTCGCTGCCTGGAAGGCGACGTTGGGGGCTGAAATCACTAAACACCCTCCACGGCGCTGTGGAGTAAGGTCTGGCCAGACCATAGATTTAGGCAACTTTTAGATGAAAACGTTCTGAAGTGAAAACGCAAAAGTGGCTTTGCGTTTTCACTTTTTATCCCACGGGTACATGAACGGGTTTTATTTTTTGGGGGGGGGGGGGGTCCAAGTCAGCACGCCTGCGTACAACCTCCTTCTACTTCTCCCCCTAGTGGCGCAAAGCGGGGACCCGTCATTGACATAATGCATTTCCTAGCCCCTTACCCTAACCTTACCCATCACCATAACAGCTAAATGCCTAACCTTAACCCTAACCCTAACCATAACCTGATTCTAACCCTGATCCTAAAACCCTTAAAGTCTTAACCCTCAAACAGCCCTTTAAAGGTGGGGGGTCCAGCATTTTGGCCCCACAACGCTGTCGGGACCCCACAAGTATACTGAACTGTCGGGTTTTGGACCCCACAAATGTAGTTAAACGATAATACACACACACATTCATGTTGTCTTCATGTTGTCTTCATGTTGTCCTCATGTTGTCCTCATGTTGTCCTCATGTTGCCCTCATGTTGTCCTCATGTTGTCCTCATGTTGTCCTCATGTTGTCCTCATGTTGTCCTCATGTTGTCTTCATGTTATCCTGATGTTGTCCTCATGTTGTCCTCATGTTATCCTGATGTTGTCCTGATGTTGTCCTCATGTTGTCCTCATGTTGTCTTCATGTTGTCCTCATGTTGCCCTCATGTTGCCCTCATGTTGCCCTCATGTTGCCCTCATGTTGTCCTCATGTTGTCCTCATGTTGTCCTCATGTTGTCCTCATGTTGTCTTCATGTTGTCCTCATGTTGTCCTCATGTTGTCCTCATGTTGTCCTCATGTTGTCCCCATGTTGTCCCCATGTTGTCCTCATGTTGTCCTCATGTTGTCCTCATGTTGTCTTCATGTTGTCTTCATGTTGTCCTCATGTTGTCCTCATGTTGTCTTCATGTTGTCTTCATGTTGTCTTCACGTTGTCCCCATGTTGTCTTCATGTTGTCTTCATGTTGTCCCCATGTTGCCTTCATGTTGTCTTCATGTTGCCCCCATGTTGTCCTCATGTTGTCCTCATGTTGTCCTCATGTTGTCCTCATGTTGTCCTATATCAATGTCCTTTTTAATTCCCCAAAATAACATGATTGATTCCACCCAACGCTCTTTGCCAAGTACAAATCTCTACTTTCATTAATTTTGGGGCGTCTTATTCAATTTTATAGCATTGTAAAACAAATGGAAGTGTTTTTGAAATAGTATTGAGTAAAAGTTGACATATTCCAGTCTGTGATTATCATCAACATCCATTCCTTTAATTTTAGTCTAAATAATTCCTAATTTCTGCTTTTCTAACTCAAACATTAGGTATAATTTCCTATAAATGAGGTTTATTGACCATAAATTCCAAAAATAACTGTAAAACTACAGTTAATAAGTTAGTTACGTAGTGTTGAGAACGTCAAAAAAAGTGACGAAAGTGTTGAAAAAAGGGACAAAAACATAAGAAAAAGCCTCAACAAAATTGTTGATTTTCAATTTTGACGAGAAGACAACACGAGGGATATTATAGCTCGAAATGTCGCTATCAGCTGGAACATGAGCTCTATTACAACTTGTCCCATAGTGATCATGTGATGGTAGACGTCTGTTGTGCAATTCAGTGCGAAAATGAATGTTAACACCTTAAAATGTCTCAATTCAATTCCAATATACCAGTCTGACCCTAAAACAGCCTCATGTGACGTCATCACCACAGGTTTCCAGATTTATTCACAGGAGTTTTATTACCGAAATTCAAATAATTCGATTGACACGTAGATGGAAACTCAGCGACTGTCATGAACGTGTCATAAAACATTATAAACAAGTCATAAACACATATGACATAACGCTTTCTTAGTGTCATGCGGTTCAGTCACAACAAGTCATGGTTATTTTTAAGGTTAGGGTTAATGCGTCATGACAGTGTGATCTGAGTGTCACGTGTTCATGACAGTGTCTTGTGAGCGTCATGTGTTCATTACAGTGTCTTGTGAGCGTCATGTGTTCATGACAGTGTCACGTGAGCATCATGTGTTCATAACAGTGTCTTGTGAGCATCATGTGTTCATGACAGTGTCACGTGAGCATCATGTGTTCATGACAGTGTCTTGTGAGCGTCATGTGTTCATGACAGTGTCACGTGAGCATCATGTGTTCATAACAGTGTCATGTGAGCGTCATGTGTTCATAACAGTGTCATGTGAGTGTCACATGTTTTTGACAGTGTCATGTGAGTGTCATGTGTTCATAAGTGTTTTTTGACAGTGTCATGTGTTCATGACAGTGTCATTTGAGTGTCACGTGTTCATGACAGTGTCATGTGAGTGTCACGTGTTCATGGCAGTGTCACGTGACAGTGTCATGGGTTCATGACAGTGTCATGTGAGTGTCATGTGTTCATAAGTGCCACATGAGAGTCACATGTTCATGACAGTGTCATGTGAGTGTCACTTGTTCATGACAGTGTCATGTGAGTGTCACTTGTTCATGACAGTGTCACGTGAGTGTCACTTGTTCATGTTACGTGAGTGTCACGTGTTCATAACAGTCACGTGAGTGTCACGTGTTCATGTTACGTGTTCATGACAGTCACGTGAGTGTCACGTGTTCATGTTACGTGAGTGTCACGTGTTCATGACAGTCACGTGAGTGTCATGTGTTCATGACAGTGTCACGTGACAGTGTCATGTGTTCATGACAGTGTCATGTGAGTGTCACGTGTTCGTGACAGTGTCACGTGTTCATGAAAGTGTCACATGAGTGTCACGTGTTCATGACAGTGTCATGTGAGTGTCATGTGTTCATAAGTGCCACATGAGTGTCACATGTTCATGACAGTGTCATGTGAGTGTCACTTGTTCATGACAGTGTCATGTGAGTGTCTTGTGTTCATAAGTGCCACATGAGTGTCACTTGTTCATGACAGTGTCACGTGAGTGTCACGTGTTTGTTACGTGAGTGTCACGTGTTTATGACAGTCACGTGAGTGTCACGTGTTCATGTTACGTGACTGTCACGTGTTCATGACAGTCACGTGAGTGTCACGTGTTCATGTTACGTGAGTGTCACGTGTTCATGACAGTCACGTGAGTGTCATGTGTTCATGACAGTGTCATGTGAGTGTCACGTGTTCGTGACAGTGTCACGTGTTCATGACAGTGTCATGTGAGTGTCACGTGTTCATGACAGTGTCATGTGAGTGTCACGTGTTCATGACAGTGTCACGTGACAGTGTCATGTGTTCATAAGTGTCACATGAGTGTCACGTGTTCATGACAGTGTCACGTGACAGTGTCATTTTAGTGTCACGTGTTAATGACTGTCACGTGACAGTGTCATGTGTTCATGACAGTGTCACTTGAGTGTCATGTGTTCATAAGTGCCACATGAGTGTCACATGTTCATGACAGTGTCATGTGAGTGTCACTTGTTCATGACAGTGTCATGTGTTCATAAGTGCCACATGAGTGTCACTTGTTCATGACAGTGTCACGTGAGTGTCACGTGTTCATGACTGTCACGTGTTCATGTTACTCACGTGAGTGTCACGTGTTCATGACAGTCACGTGAGTGTCACGTGTTCATAACAGTTACGTGAGTGTCACGTGTTCATAACAGTCACGTGAGTGTCACGTGTTCATGTTACGTGAGTGTCACGTGTTCATGACAGTCACGTGAGTGTCATGTGTTCATAAGTGTCACGTGACAGTGTCATGTGTTCATGACAGTGTCATGTGAGTGTCACGTGTTCATGACAGTGTCACATGAGTGTCATGTGTTCATAAGTGTCACATGAGTGTCACGTGTTTATGACAGTGTCACGTGACAGTGTCATGTGTTCATAAGTGTCACATGAGTGTCACGTGTTCATGACAGTGTCACGTGACAGTGTCATTTTAGTGTCACGTGTTCATGACTGTCACGTGACAGTGTCATGTGTTCATGACAGTGTCACTTGAGTATCATGTGTTCATAAGTGTCACATGAGTGTCACGTGTTCATGACAGTGTCATGTGAGTGTCACTTGTTCATGACAGTGTCATGTGAGTGTCACTTGTTCATGACAGTGTCATGTGAGTGTCATGTGTTCATAAGTGCCACATGAGTGTCACTTGTTCATGACAGTGTCACGTGAGTGTCACGTGTTTGTTACGTGAGTGTCACGTGTTCATGACAGTCACGTGAGTGTCACGTGTTCATGACAGTCACGTGAGTGTCACGTGTTCATGTTACGTGAGTGTCACGTGTTCATGACAGGCACGTGAGTGTCACGTGTTCATGTTACGTGAGTGTCACGTGTTCATGACAGTCACGTGAGTGTCATGTGTTCATAAGTGTCACGTGACAGTGTCATGTGTTCATGACAGTGTCATGTGAGTGTCACGTGTTTGTGACAGTGTCACGTGTTCATGACAGTGTCATGTGAGTGTCACGTGTTCATGACAGTGTCACATGAGTGTCATGTGTTCATAAGTGTCACATGAGTGTCATGTGTTCATGACAGTGTCATGTGAGTGTCATGTGTTCATAAGTGCCACATGAGTGTCACATGTTCATGACAGTGTCATGTGAGTGTCACTTGTTCATGACAATGTCATGTGTTCATAAGTGCTACATGAGTGTCACTTTTTCATGACAGTGTCACGTGTTCATGTTACGTGAGTGTCACATGTTCATAACAGTCACGTGAGTGTTACGTGTTCATGTTACATGAGTGTTACGTGTTCATGTTACGTGAGTGTCACGTGTTCATGTTACGTGAGTGTCACGTGTTCATAAGTGTCACGTGACAGTGTCATGTGTTCATGACAGTGTCATGTGAGTGTCACGTGTTCATGACAGTGTCACATGAGTGTCATGTGTTCATAAGTGTCACATGAGTGTCACGTGTTCATGACAGTGTCACGTGACAGTGTCATGTGTTCATAAGTGTCACATGAGTGTCACGTGTTCATGACAGTGTCACGTGACAGTGTCATTTTAGTGTCACGTGTTCATGACTGTCACGTGACAGTGTCATGTGTTCATGACAGTGTCACTTGAGTATCATGTGTTCATAAGTGTCACATGAGTGTCACGTGTTCATGACAGTGTCATGTGAGTGTCATGTGTTCATGAGTGTCAAATGAGTGTCACGTGTTCATGACAGTGTCATGTAATTGTCACGTGTTCATGACAGTGTCATGTGAGTGTCACGTGTTCATGTCATGTAAGTGTCACGTGTTCAGGACAGTGGCAAGTGAGTGTCACGTGACAGTGTCATTTTAGTGTCACGTGTTCATGACTGTCACGTGACAGTGTCATGTGAGTGTCATGTGTTCATAAGTGCCACATGTTTATGTCAGTGTCATGTGAGTGTCACTTGTTCATGACAGTGTCATGTGAGTGTCACATGTTCATGTTACGTGAGTGTCACGTGTTCATGTTACGTGAGTGTCACGTGTTCATGACTGTCACGTGACAGTGTCATTTTAGTGTCACGTGATTGTCACATGTTTGTGACAGTGTCATGTGTTCATGACAGTGTCATTTGAGTGTCACGTGTTCATGACAGTGCCATGTGAGTGTCACGTGTTCATGACAGTGTCACGTGAGTGTCATGTTTTCTTAAGTGTCACATGAGTGTCACGTGTTCATAACAGTGTCATGTGTTCATAAGTGTCACGTGTTCATGACAGTGTCATGTAAGTGTCACATGTTCATGTCATGTGAGTGTCACGTGTTCATGACAGTGTCAAGTGAGTGTCATGTGTTCATAAGTGTAACATGTTTATGACAGTGTCATGTGAGTGTCACTTGTTCATGACAGTGTCACGTGTTTATGACAGTGTCATTTGAGTGTCACGTTAGTGCCATGTGTTCATGACAGTGTCACGTGAGTGTCATGTGTTCATGACAGTGTCACGTGACAGTGTCATGTGTTCTTGACAGTGTCATGTGAGTGTCACGTTTTCATGTCACGTGAATGTCATGTGTTCATGACAGTGTCACGTTTTCATGAGTTTAATTTTAGTGTCATGTGTTCATGTCCCATAGTGATCATATGATGGTAGACGTCTGTTGTGCGATTCAATGCGAAAATGAATGGAAAACCTTAAAATGTCTCCAATCAATTCCAATATACCAGTCTGACCCTAAAACAGCGTCATGTGACGTCATCACCACAGGTTTCCAGATTTATTCACAGGAGTTTTATTACCAAAATTCAGATAATTCAATTGACACGTAGATGGAAACTCAGCGACTGTCATAAAACATTATAAACAAGTCATTAACGCATATGACATAACGCTTTTTTACTAAGTGTCATGCGGTTTTGTCACAACAAGTTATGGTTATTGTTAAAGTTAGGATTCATTCATGACGTGCATGGACATGCTGTCACGTGTTCAAGACAGTGTCATGTGTTCATAAGTGTCACATGAGTTAATGAGTGTCACGTGACAGTGTCATGTGTTCATAAGTGTCACGTGAGTGTCATGTGTTCATGACAGTGTCACATGAGTTTCACGTGTTCATGTCATGTGAGTGTCACGTGTTCATGACAGTGTCACGTGTCACATGAGTGTCATGTTCATGACAGTGTAATTTGAATGTCACGTGACAGTGTCATGTGTTCATGACAGTGGGAATCAGAAAACAAGCAGAATCCTTCCTGCCTTTAAAAAATGAAGAGAGAAAGAGGCTTACTAAAATGTGGCAGCATCTGTATATTTTTGCCGGGCGGGATGGCTGAAGGTGTCAAAAGGAAGAAATGATGCAATCTGGTAACAAATTCGAGAGAAATTTTTATTATGAATATGGCACCTGTAAGATGGTCAAAACCGGGTTACAGAAAGACAACCATGTACGTGACACGTTCCTCTGAACGGGTGAGAACCTAGTAAACTTAAAAAAGAACAACTGCTATAAAAATGAAGTATGTACATTTTCGGATTTGCAGCATTATTCATGGTAAACAAACTCAAAAAAATGTCTTTCCAAAATAATAATAATAATAAAAAATAAGCCAGGCACTCAAAGTTAGCATCAGTTAGTCATGTGTTTGTCCCCTCTTCTGCGAGGACATAAAAAAAATCATAACAAAAAAATAGAAATGTACCATAGTTTTTCTCTTTTTTTATATTTTAATTTGTTTGTATTTAGAATTTTATAACACTGTTAACATTGATAATAAGAGATTCCCTCTTTCCCGTATTTCAGCTACTTGGCACCAAGTTCCTCATAAAAGAATCTGTATAATTGTACAAGAAATAGTTAAAAACACAGACACAGTTTCTTCACAGGTAAATGAAGTGATTTTTCAATATTTGTAATTCTTAAACACTATGTATTTTTGACAGCAGCTGTGATTAAGGTTTTCACGATTTTCAAATCACCAGCAAAGTTTTCATTTTTCGACATAAAACACAGAAAAAACATTGAAACAGCTTGGACCGGCTGTTTGGTTTTTGTTACATGTGGGTGTATTTCCTGGTTTTGTCTGACCCCCCCGCCGCCCAATCCCCCTTTTTCTCTCCAAAATGCAGACCTGTCTATTCACCTATCTGACCCCCGCCCCAGCTTTCACGCAAAACCCACCAAACGTACAAAATCCAGAGGTGCGCGGAAAAAAATTTGCTCTTGAAAAGACTGAATTTAACATTCAACCACAAACAACCCCCCAGCTATCTTTCTCTCTGAAATGGGGGCTCATCCATTCGCCGGTCTCCCCCCCAGCTTTCACGCAAAAACCACCAAACGTAAAACATGCTAAAATCCAGATGTGCTCGGAAACAAATTTGCTCTTGAAAAGACTGACTTTAACATTCAACCACAAACGACCCCCAGCTATTTTTGCTAAATGGGGGCTCGTCCATACGGCAGTTTCCCCCTCCTCCCCCCCTTTGCTTTCACACAAAAAACACCAAAACTAGAGAACGCTAAAATCAAGAAGTGCGCGGAAACAAAATTTGCTTCTGAAAAGACTAAATTCAACATTCAACCACAAACAACCCCCCAGCTATCTCTTTTTCTCCAAAATGGGGTCTCGTCCATTCGCCTGTCTTCCCCACTAGCTTTCACCCATAAACCACCAAAAGTAAAAAATGCTAAAATCCAGAGGTGTGCGGCGGAAACAAATTTGATCCTGAAAAGACTGAATTCAACATTCAACCACAGAACGACCCCCAGCAATCAACCGGCAGATGGAGTGGACCAATCCCAGTCCCCCTCCTTCACCCAACACGGAAACAAATAAATCCATCGCGTAATTTCACCTTTTTTTGTAATTCTTTTAGTCGCAGACACTGGTTCGCGGAAGCTACAGATTTTCTCCTGATCTGAAAGGGGGGTGGGGGCTTGATTCGGTTTGATATACAGACTTTTTATTCTTCCGACAGGCCTCCATTGCGTCCCCCGTTTTGGGCTAGACAGACTTTAAAAAACGACAAAAGAAAAAAACCCGCTAGACCCGAAAAACAAAACAACGGGGGATCGATCACGTGAAACGCAACGCACAAACTAACTAAACATGCAGTTCAGTTTTTCCAAAACACCTATAAAAATAGATTTATAGTGCGAAATATTTTTTTCTTCTTTTAATTTCTTTAGAAATCTTTAAAATCGTATTTTTTTTCATTACGTGTCCTGAAATAGTAGCCCCCCACGCCCCCTTACCTGTGTAACTTTTGTTTGCGCAGGAAGTCACAAGTTTCGGTGGGAACCAATGAAATACACCCAATGCACAGAGGAAACCGCAAGGGGACTCTGGGAAATGTTTCACAACTGACGCTTTTATAGTATATTTTTTTTCCAGGACTACAATCTGAAAAGGCTACTTTAACTTCCTCATTTTAATTTGATTCTAATATATATAGCATTAAATATATATATTAGTTCTTTAATACTTTGTACACAAGAGCTGGAAACTGCAATTCCCAGAATTCCTTAGCGGGCAAAAAACATGGCTCCATTAACCTTTGAGCTAGTTATATAATCTTTTTCATCTCTGAGAGAAAAGGACAGCGAAGATAAAGAGGTTTTTGTTTAAGACTACACAACAGCGAAAAGCAATAGCAGAGAAAGAGAGAGAAGGATTAGAAAAACAGAAACAAAACTTCTTGGGTTACGTATGTAACCCTTGTTCACCGAGATAGGGGAACGAGACACTGCGTCGGTTACGACACTATAGGCGTTCCCATAGTGTCGTAACCGCCGCAGTTCGAGTCATCTCGGGTTACATATGTAACCCTTGTTCCCCGAGATAGGGGAACGTCTCGGGTTACGTATGTAACCCTTGTTCCCCGAGATAGAGGAACGAGACAGGGGAACAAGAGGTTTTACAAGGGACAAAAAGGAAGCAGCGGTGGGGGAGGATCGGGGGGGGGGTTTTGGAGGGTCAAGGTGGACTCTACAAAGTTTTTTTTTGTTGCTTTTTTTGCAAAGGCCACCAAACACGAAATTCCACAAACCTCCACTGGTTTCACTAAGACTGCAGATAGAGGGGGATGGAGAGAAAGAGACAAAAAAGGTGGAGGGGGGGGTGTCATTTTTGGAGGGTGTCTCTGAGCCCCCCTTGTCCCCCGTCCCCCCCCAACATACTAGAGATAGAGCACAGAGAAGACAAAGGACAAAAACAGCTACAGTAGCTCAGTATATACTGCATATAGTCAACACACACACAGAGAGAAGTCGCCATGACGACGGTTTGACAGCCAGTGACACAGAAGTACACATCGGAAACACGTTTTACTGCGTAATCACACTGGGTAATAAGGTAATGACGGGATGGTTAAAGACGGGGCTGTCGACTTTAAAAAGATGGATGCCGTGACATTTATTTTCAAAATTATTATTATTACTTACTCGTCTTTTTTTTTTGAATTTTTTTTTTTTTGAATTATTATTATTATATCTTTTTACCCAAAAAGTATAAGAAACAAACAAAACAAAAAGTATCACAGTGCTTTTCTTAAAACACTAAAAACTTGAGAGATTTCTTCTTTTTCTTTTAGGGGGGGGCAGGGAAGTAAAAAAAAACACAGAACGACGGAAATACACCGACGGAGACAACATCGTTTTTAAAGGAATGTGATTTTTTTTTTTCTCTTCCTCTTATTTCTTTTTTTTTCTTTGTAGTTTTTTGGATTGATTGTTTGATATATATGATTGAAAATGCACGTCTTCGTTATACAATCTCCTCGTTGATATGTGGCTGTTTTTAAAATCACAGGGTCCGGCAATGAGATGGAAGAGAGTGGATTGTTTTAGGAAAATCTCGTAGAGGTGATTCTGGTTTTTTAGGGAAGAAAAACTAAAGAAGAAGAAGAGGAGGAGGAGGAAGAAGAGAGGGAAACGGTTTCCAACATTCATTTTTCAGTTAGCGACATCGAGTGCATTAGCTTCAGTCTCACTGAGAATTAAAAGTGATTAAAATACAAAGAAAAACCACATTTACGCAGCCTATAAATTCAACCAATCACCTCCATGTTGCCGGGCGGATCTGCCCATCGCGGCCCAATCAGATTAAGCGTTTTCTAACCCTTGATTTCCACCAACTGCAGAACGGCGGAGGAGTCATTCGGTTTCCATTAAAGTCAATGTGTGTATTTTCACAAATCCCGTCTCCGTAGCAACTCACGGCGGGACAGGAAGTCGAGCACAGAAACAAAATAAAACATCCGGGTTAATTTAATTTTCAAAATAAAATACACCGTATACTCACGGCGGATCATATCTCTCCTGCACCACACCTTGGAAACGTGATAATGAGCGGAGACAGGCCTGAAGTCAACAGGTCCGGGGATTTGTGGTTCTGTTCATAGAAACTACATCCTTGTTATATCGCGAAATCACACGTGAATTCGCGAGATCTCGCCGTTCCGCAGTTGGATGAAATCAGGGATTAAAGGGCCATTTAGGGTGAAACATGGAGATGATGTTGCTGATTTAGAGGTTTATAAAGGTTCTTGCTGTGTTTCTGACTTTCCTGAAGGCCAGAAGAGAAAATACCCCACCCCCTCTTACCCCACCCACCCCCTCCCTTCAGAAAACTATAAACGGGATCAGCGTGGGTATTCATTAACAGCACCCACATCAGCCAGCTGAGTCCGGGTTGCTGGACGGGTCGGTAGCACCATGAATCTGCCGATCGACGCGGGAGAAATGCAGACGGAAATTATTGAAAGACTTGGTATAGACGGAGAGAGAGAGAGAGAGAGAGAGAGGGAGGGAGAGAGGGAGACAGGGAGAGAAGGGAGAGAGGTAGAGAGGGAGAGGGGGAGGGAGGGAGGGAGGGACAGGGAGAGAGAGGGAGAGAGGGACAGGGAGGGAGGGAGGGACAGGGGGAGGGAGGGAGGGACAGGGAGAGAGAGAGAGAGAGAGAGAGCAGGGAGGGAGAGAGAGTAGAGAGGGAGGGAGGGAGAGAGGGAGAGAGGGAGAGGGGGAGGGAGAGAGAGAGAGGGATGGAGGGAGGGAGGGACAGGGAGAGAGAGGGAGAGAGGGACAGGGGGAGGGAGGGAGGGACAGGGACAGGGAGAGAGGTAGAGAGGGAGGGACAGGGACAGAGAGAGAGGTAGAGAGGGACAGGGAGGGAGAGAGGGAGGGACAGGGAGAGGGAGAGGTAGAGAAGGACAGGGAGGGAGAGAGGGAGGGACAGGGAGAGGGAGAGGGAGGGGAGGGAGAGAGGTGAGAGAGGGAGGGAGGGAGGGGTAGAGAGGGAGGGAGGGACAGGGAGAGAGAGAGGTAGAGAGGGAGGGAGGGAGGGAGGGAGGGAGGGAGGGGACAGGGAGGGAGGGAGAGAGGGAGGGAGGGAGAGAGGTAGAGAGAGGGAGAGAGCGAGAGAGGGAGGGAGGGAGAGAGAGAGGGAGAGAGGGAGGGAGGGAGGGCAGGGAGAGAGAGAGAGGGAGGGAGGGAAGGGAGGGAGGGACAGGGAGAGAGAGAGGTAGAGAGGGACAGGGAGAGAGAGGGAGAGAGAGGTTGGAGATGCGAGGAGGTGGAGAGGAGGTGCGAGGCCTGCAGGCAAACACCTGGGATAAAAGAGGAAGTAGTAACATTCGTTAATTCACAGGTCGTCACCCGGCTGAAATTGCTTTTTTAAGTTTTGCTTCTTAATGCTTGATTCGTTAAGTTAAATCTGAGCTAGATTTTAAAAAAAAAAATTTTTTTACATATCTTATTTAAAAAAAGAAAAGAAAAGGGAGGAAATAAAAAAAAAGGAAAAACAGCATTCATTGTCTTAACTTATTCCCTCAATCGAGAAAACGTCCTCAAAAACCTTTTTTCAAAAGATTATTATCCTCTGAGACCTTTTTATCCGCCGCAGGAACCCCCCCCCCCCAACATCCTCCTCCTCCTCTCGGTTTCCAGCCTTGATCACATCAAGATACATACGGGAGGAGGAGGTTTCTGTTCATTACGAATCCCTGTGCCGTCCTCCATTAAATAACACATCAGCGTCTTCATAAAGACGCGACGGAAACAAGTCAAAATGATAAAAACGATCGGCGTCGGGCTCCGGCCGAGTCCTCAGGCCGAGTCCTCAGGACGAGTGCTCCGGCCGAGTCCTCAGGCCGAGTCCTCAGGCCGAGTCCTCAGGACGAGTCCTCAGGACGAGTCCTCCGCCCGAGTCCTCCGGCCGAGTCCTCTGGCCCAGTCCTCAGGCCCAGTCCTCGGGCCGAGTCCTCGGGCCGAGTCTTCCGGCCGAGTCCTCGGGCCGAGTCCTCCGCCCGAGTCCTCCGACCGAGTCCTCAGGACGAGGTCCTCAGGCCGAGTCCTCAGGACGAGTCCTCAGGCCGAGGTCCTCAGGACGAGTCCTCAGGACGAGGTCCTCAGGCCGAGTCCTCTGGCCGAGTCCTCAGGCCGAGGTCCTCAGGCCCAAGTCCTCCGGCCGAGTCCTCCAGCCGAGTCCTCAGGCCGAGTCCTCCGGCCCAAGTCCTCCGGCCGAGTCCTCCAGCCGAGTCCTCAGGCCGAGTCCTCCGGCCCAAGTCCTCCTGCCGAGTCCTCCGCCCGAGTCCTCCGGCCGAGTCCTCCGCCCGAGTCCTCCGGCCGAGTCCTCAGGCCGAGTCCTCCGGCGATGGGAATTCTCTGTCGGCAAAAGAAGGAATTCTTCACATTGAAGTCTTGTTTTTTTGTGTCCTGTTGTTGATTTTGTTTCGAGAGATAAACGGTTGCAAGAAGCAGGAGCAAAAAGAGAGAGAGAGAGAGAGAGTGAGAGAGCGAGACAGAGAGGATGAAAAGGAGAGAGAAAAAATATGGGGGGGGCCGGACATGTTTGAGGGTCTATTACACAAGCTCAGTTGCTCAGATTCAAAGTGCTAGAGTACATTTGTCGTCCTTTCCTGTCTTTTCTCCCCTCTCGGAAACACAGTGCTGTGTTGATAAAAAGCAATAATAAAAGTCTTTGTTTTTCTTTTCTTTCTCGTTGACACAGTCGTCGGTTGCCGGGACACAGTAATGCGGTCTTGAGCGCGTGGCGTTAATCCTCCTTCCGCTCCAGAGTCGTCTGCGTGGCGTGGATCCCGTTGCTGTACACCGGGAACGGCAGCGTGGAAAAAAGTCCCTCCGCCGTGGTGAAAACGTTGGCGGCGGTCGGCATCTGGCCCCCCAAGGCGCCGTTCCCGCCCGTCGCCCCCGGAGACCCGGCAAACGGGCCGGTGGTGGCGGCGGCGGCGGCGGCCGCGGACATGTTGAGCCGGTGGACGTGGTGGTACAGCATCTCCATCGGCGTCTTCGGGTCCAGGCCGAACCCCGAGCCGTCGACGAAGTTCATGGCGGCGTTGGGGAGCAGGTTGCCCTGCGCCATGGCCAGGGTGACGTCCGCCGGCGCGTACCGGATGGTCCCGGTGGTGTAGACCCGCGGCGCCGTCGTGCCGGTGGAGGCGAGCGTCCCCGTGACCCGGTGCACCAACGGGAGCACCACGTTACCGGCCTGCAGCCGCTGCAGCGCCTCCAGGTCGCCGGAGTACAGCAGCGAAGAGGAAGAAGAAGAAGAAGTCGACGAGGAAGAAGAAGAAGAAGAAGTTGTGGGGGTTCCTTGATGTTTGTCCCGGGGGGACGCGGACAGCGGGGGGGACAGAGGGTCTGCGGACGAGGCGCCGGAGGGGAGCGCTAAACTGGCGGCGCTGGAAGCAGAAGACGGCGCCGAGTTCCCGTTGTACGGAGGCTTCCTCCCCCTCCTCCCGCTCCCCCCTCGGTTCCAGGGGGGGTGAGGACGGAGTCGGGAATAGCCACCTGCAGCGGGCCGCCCGGGGGCGAGGGGAAGTTGTCGTGCGTCCCCGGCGCGCCGGGCTTGGTGGTCATGCTGTACGGCGACTCGTTCCTGGAGATCTCCCTGTTGGGCGGGAAGTTCCAGATGCTGCTGTCGTTGTCGAAGTTGATCGGCTCCGCCATCTCCGTCTTGATCTTCAGCACCGAGGACGTGGCGGCCGCGGCGCAGGGCGGGGAGCCGCCGGCGGACGCCAGCAGGTGGGAGGAGTTTGCGGCGGCGGCGGCGGCGGCGGCGGCGGCGTGGGACGGGTCGACCAGCGGCCCGGCGTCGCCCATGGCGACGGGGCTCGCCGAGGTCGAGGAAAGACGGATCCTCCTGCTTCGGGATCCATCCCATTTCTGCACTTTCCTTCTCTTCCGCCTCTTCTGGAGCTTGCTGTCACAGTCCTGCACGCCTCCGTCTTCCTCCTCCTCCTCCTCTTCCTCCTCCTCCTCGTCATCCTCCTCTTCCTCCTCCTCCTCCGATGAGGAAGTTTGCGAGTTGTGCAGCTGAACTTCTTCCCCGTCGCCATAGTGCTCTACTTTAATGTGAAGACCGCCCAGGTTACCAAGTCCTCCGATGGCGCCCAACCCCCCCAGACCTCCCAGGCCTGCTAACCTCCTCAGCCTTCCTCCTCCTCCTCCTCCTCCTCCTCCTCCTCCTCCTCCTCCTCCTCCTCCTCCTCCTCCTCTCTCCTCCGCCCCCCTCCTCCTGTTCCTCCCCCTCTCCGTCCGAAGGCTCCAGACTGTCGTCGCTGTCCTGGCTCTCCGGGTTACTCGAGCTGTCTCCTTCCTCCTGACGCTTCATTTCCTGTTCGGAGGAGCATTGTGGGTGGCCGGGCTGTTGTTGACGCTTGCTGTCCGTCTCCGGGTCCTCGCGTTCTGATTGGTGGCCCGGTTTCCCCTCGGACTTGGCATTCTCGTTGTCTGCAGGGGAGGGGGGGGGAGAAAAGGGACAGGAAGTTGGTTAAAAGTCCAGACTTCACACTGAAATATCTCAACATTTCAGGATGTGTTTTTAGGGTTAAATGGCCCCGGAGTATCGGTCAGGGACTTTAACCCTTTGTGGTCTCTCTCTCTCTGTCTGTCTTTGTCTCTCTCTCTCTCTGTCTGTCTTTTTGTCTCTCTGTCTTTATCTCTCTCTCTCTCACTCTGTCTTTGTCTTTCTCTCTGTCACTCACTCTCTCTGTCTTTGTCTCGCTCTCTCTCTGTCTTTGTCTCTCTGTCTGTCTTTGTCTCGCTCTCTCTCTCTCTGTCTTTGTCTCTCTCTCGCTGTCTCTGTCTCTCTCTGTCTGTCATTGTCTCTCTCTGTCTTTGTCTCGCTCTCTCTCTGTCTTTGTCTCTCTGTCTGTCTTTGTCTCGCTCTCTCTCTCTCTGTCTTTGTCTCGCTCTCTCTCTGTCATTGTCTCTCTCTGTCTTTGTCTCGCTCTCTCTCTGTCTTTGTCTCTCTGTCTGTCTTTGTCTCGCTCTCTCTCTCTCTGTCTTTGTCTCTCTCTCTCTGTCTGTCTTTATCTCTCTGTCTTTGTCTCTCTCTTTGTTTCTCTCTGTCTCTCTCTCTGTTGTTGTCTCTCTCTCTGTCTCTCACTCTCTCTAAATATCTCTGTCTCGCTCTCTGTCTTTGTCTCTCTGTCTCCCTGTCTCTCTCTCTGTCTCTCTCTCTGTGTCTGTCTTTGTCTCTTTCTCACTCTCTCTATATATCTCTGTCTCTCTCTGTCTTTGTCTCTCTGTCTCTCACTCTCTCTATATATCTCTGTCTCGCTCTCTGTCTTTCTCTCTCTGTCTGTGTCTCTCTCTGTCTCTCTCTATATCGCTCCGTCTCTCTGTCTCTCTCTTTGTCTCACTCTCGGTCTTTGTCTCGCTCTCTCTCTCTCTGTCTTTGTCTCTCTCTCTGTCTCTCACTCTCTCTATATATCTCTGTCTCGCTCTCTGTCTTTCTCTCTCTGTCTGTGTCTCTCTCTGTCTCTCTCTATATCGCTCCGTCTCTCTGTCTCTCTCTTTGTCTCACTCTCGGTCTTTGTCTCGCTCTCTCTCTCTCTGTCTTTGTCTCTCTCTCTGTCTCTCACTCTCTATCGCTCCGTCTCTCTCTCTTTCTGTCTTTGTCTCTTTCTCACTCTCTCTATATATCTCTGTCTCCCTGTCTCTCTCTCTTTCTCTCTGTCTTTGTCTCTCTCTCTCCCTCCCTCCAGCTAATCTTCTAAGAGCAGGGACGCCGTTATCAGGCGAGTGCTGATTGGTCGGTAGGTTGATCTCTCACCTGC
>CM057243.1:277495-292495 GCA_029931835.1 Etheostoma nigrum
TGTCCTCTCCGGCTCGGTGCAGATTGCATCCTAACAGAACAAAAGGTCAAAGGCCAGACATCTCATTTTAGAATATGTTGAGCCCGAGCACCTCGGGCCGCCTCCCGCGGCAGCTGGCGCCGGTTTACAGGCGACGGCGTGCCAGAATCACTGTCCTCCGGCTAGAGTAACAGCTGGCCCTGGTCCTCACCACGCCAACGCCGGCTGCAGCACCGGATAGCATTCTGCTGGAGGTGGAGGCCCGGCGTGGTCGGGATCCAGCTCCACCGCCAGCGAGCCGCTTTGTCTTCTTCGGTGTTTTGGCTGCTCGACAACGTCGGTGACACAAAGACGAGATAAACCAAATCCCTGATTAGCATTTCTGGATCTGAAGTAGGGGGGGGCGGTGGGGGGTCAATACAGCATAGTACTGCAATTTTTACGGTGGCAAATACTGTATCGATACACAGACGCCAAGTATGGATCTGTTATTATATATTATATATATTATATACACTGTCAAAAAAAAAGTACAAACCAGGACCTTTAAGGAACAAGAGCTTGTCCCTGGGGTGGTACCCTCAAAGGGACTTTGTTGTACCTTGAATAAGAGGATCACATTTGGACCTTAGCTGTTTGCAGGGCTGTAGGACTCGAGTCCAGTCTTGGACTCGAGTCCGGACTCAAGACCGTTTTTCTATGGTCTCGGACTTGTCTCGGACTCGCTAGTATTTGGACTCGGACTTGTCTCGGTCTCGGCCACTGGTCTTGCCCAATATGGCTTCTGGTCTGGACCGAGTCCAGGTGTCTTTATTATGTTGATAATAATATTGGAGGGAAAGGGAAACCCAAAATGATTGTCTTGATACTGTCATGTATAAGACCTTTATTCTGTCCTGGACTCGGTCTTGACTCGGACTCAAACCTCTTTGGACTCTGTCTTGACTTGGACTCGACTAGTCCTGGTCTTGGACTTGACAAAGGTGGTCTTGACTACAGCCCTGCCTGTCTGTACCTTCTAAGGGACAATATTAAACCTTTGAGGATCAATAATGTACCTTAAAGGTACAAATATGTACCTTACACCTCAGAAAGTACACACTGTACAATGGAAGGTGCAGAAATGTACCTTCAAGATACATTTTTGTACTTTTAAGGGAACATTTGCTAAGTTTGTACCTTAGGGAACACAAAGGGACCTGTATTGGACCTCTTTTGTTGACAGTGTATTAGATATATATGTGTTGGTCAGTTTGTCCCGTTCTGCAGCGATAATATTGAAGATGAACAAACAGAGAAATATAAGTTATATATATGTAAAGTTATATATAAATGTAATAAATATATATATATATATTATATATTATATTATATTATATTATATTATATATTATGAACAAACAGAGAAATATTTCTTTTTAGATGAAACAGATGTTGAGAAGTTTCCTTTTGGGGACGTCGTTAGAAATTGGGGAAAAATCAGAAGTTGGAAAACAAGATTATAAATTGCAATATATCGCACAATATTGCAATATGTTTAAAAAAATTGCAATAATTAAATTTAATTAAAATAATAATGAAGCCGGTATTTTAAGATCTTATTTCTCTCTCTACGGATGCTCACGTTAGGATTACGGTCCCCTGTAGTGTTAGTTATGTTTCTAATGAAATTATTATTATTATTATTATTATTAGGGCTTGAGCGCCTATTGAAACTGCCGAAATTATTATTATTATGCAAATTAATTGCCTTTTTGAGGGGCTTAACATATTCAAAAACTCAGCAAAAGTGGCTGTCCCATCAGGTCTGGTGAAAATTTTAATATATTTCAATATATTTAAATATATTACGGGTTACGGCAATAGGCGCACAAAAATGGCTCGCTAGCGCCCCCTACAAAATTAAGAAAAGGTAGCCCCTGCAGTACATTTAACCTTTACATATATATATATATATATATATGTATATATATATATGGCTATATATACTGTATATGGGTGCGTGTTCTACCAACTGAGCCGTCTGGGCACCCACTTTGTGGTCTTTTTGTGTTTTTGTTGTGTTCTTTTTGTGTTTTTTTGTGTGTTTCTTGTGTTTTTTTGTGTGTTTTTTGTGTTTTTTTTGTGTGTTTTTTGTGTTTTTTTGTGTGTATTTTGTGTTTTTTGTGCAGTTCTGTGCAGTTATGTGGTGCTTTATGTGGTCGTGCAGCGCTGCCAGCGAGCGCCCGGGCCCTGCAGCTGCTGGCGCTCATCACCACGCGGCCTGGCACGGACGGCCCACTGGCACCGGCTGATAAAACCTCTCTGGCGGCTCGGCTGCAGGCTGTATTTTTGTATTTTTGTGTTTCTGTGTTTCTGTGTTTCTTCCTGCTTGTTATTATATATCGGGAGCACCTGAAGGGGCTTGTTGGGAATGAGAGAAATCGGATTATTGTATAAAAACACTGCAAGATTTGCATGATATTCTGCTTGCGATTCACGTTTTTTTTAACTTGCTCCTCACTCAGTTTGGTTTTATTTTGTAATTCTTTTCTTTCTTTTGGTTTCTTTTGGTCTTTTCCTTCCCACCTACCGGAGTTTTCTTTGGACTCGGACTCGGACTCGGAGGTTTCGGAGGACTCGGAGGTTTTCTCCGGCAGGTTGGGCAGCTGGGCGATGTCCATGGGCGTGTCTTTATACTCGTGATTACTGCGAGGAAAATACAGAAACATAATTCAGTCAGTAACTAAAACAAAGCATTCACTCATTTCCTCTTTCGTTTCCACCGTTTCATCTTAAATTAAAGGACTCATGTTGTTCCACTGGGATCCAACCCGATCTCATTTTCAGGACTGGTCCCAAACTCCGCAAAGACCTCAGACGAAAAAATTACCCACGTCCACCACTAGGTGGCGCTATACCAGAAAAAACCGCGTTTGGCCCTATAACTCCCAAACCGTACATCGGATATGTAAAAACCTTATATCCACGCATTCCCTGGATCCTACTGAATCTCGTGATGTAGGCCACGCCCATTTCCGTGAAAAATCGCGATTTATCGAAAACCAACTTTTTCAAACTCCTCCTAGACCGTGCAATGGATCGGCACAAAACTTGGCACACAACATCTCCAGACCGACCTGACACAAAGTTACATACAGATTTTTTATAGAATAAAAAATGCGCGCATTACGCACAAACAAATTTGTGTTGCTAACTACGAAAACACCGTCTTTGCCATATCCCGGCCAAGATAAATGCTATCAGAGCCAAACTTTAGAATATTACTTGGTATGAGCCTCTGAGGCTCTCAAACAAATTTGACGAACATTGGCCACTAGGGGGCGCTACAGATACAACAAGTTTATATCTCATCATCCGCTTTTCCGAATTTTACAAACTTTGATGGGTGCCATCTAAGCCCAGTCTTGGTGCTCTGACCCAAATATGGTAAAGATTGGACATTAGGAAGCGCTATAATCAACGTTTATTGGTTTTCTCTAAACACAATTCATTTAAATGGGAAATTTGCGATTGCAATATCTCTGCCACAATAAATGCTATCGATACCAAACCTGTGAAGGTTGTCGACCATCCTGCTCAGAGGCTCTGTACCAAATCTGGTAAAGGTAGGCCCTTAGGGGGCGCTATAATCAACATAGAAGATTTCCCCGGGAGGCTTGGACCCCGATATAACTGCGTGCAGTTCTAGTTTTGATTTATTATTTTCGTGTGAGTCACGATTTTCGAACGTGATCATTTCTCAAACTGCCGTGAAACCGGGCTTGGCGTTTGATCCAATGTTTTTGTCACTTTTTAAAATATTTTGGTCACATTTATAAAGAAAAATAAAAAAATCGGACGCTTATTTCGACGTCGCGGTCAAAATGACCCGAGGACAACATGAGGGTTAAAGGTGAATATGTTCTAGTTTCTTATCTCCTCTGTGACAGCAAACTCGTCAATTCCTCAAAATAAATCCAAAAACTGAATGAAGAGACGAGATGAGGACGGGGCCTCGGACCTGAGGACGTAGTTCACCCAGACCACGTTCTTCTCATTGGCGTTCTTGGCGTTGATGGCGATGGTGGCGCTCGACTGGATCCAGATGTAGCCGCTGTTCTTCAGGATCCACCGGTAGTACTTCGTCACACACTGACCCTTATTTATCACTGAGAGAGAGGGAGGGAGAGGGGGAGATGGGGAGGAAGAGAGAGAGAGAGAGGGGGAGGGAGGGAGAGAGGAGAAGAGAGGTTTGTTATGTTATTGTGTATTTTGTTTGATATTCTGACATCTGACTGACTGAGCAGCTTGTTCTTCACACAAGAGATAAAAGAGGAAGACAGAGAGAAAGAAAGAGGGAGAGAGGGAGGGAGAGAGGGAGAGAAAGAGAGAGAGAGAGTCATCAGATGTCTTGTGACAGCTGGCTAAGAACTGCTCTGTTGCTGCCGTCATTAATCAGACCAACACACACTGCCAGCCTCCGTGTGTGTGTGTGTATGTGTATGTGTGTGTGTATGTGTGTGTGTGTGTGTGTGTGTGTGTGTGTGTGAGTTTGTCTGTGCGTGCGTCGGTCTGTGTGTGTGCATCTGTCAGTGTGTATGTGTGTGTGTGTGTGTGTGTGCGTCTGTCAGTGTGTGTGTGTGTGTGTGTGTGTGTGTATGTATGTGTGTGTGTGTGTGCATCTGTCAGTGTGTGTGTGTATGTGTGTGTGTGTGTGTGCGTCTGTCAGTGTGTGTGTGTGTGTGTGTGTGTGTGTGTGCGTCTGTCAGTGTGTGTGTGTGTGTGCGTCTGTCAGTGTGTGTGTGTGTATATGTGTGTGTGTCAGTGTGTGTGTGTGTGTGTGTATGTGTGTGTGTGTGTGTGTGTGTGTGTGTGTGTGTGTGTGTCTAGCTCTCTGTTCCCGTGTTGTTTCTGATTGGCCTGAGACGATAAACCCACGCCATGACACAACATGTTCTCAACATCTCGGTAAGTGGACCGGTCCAAGTGTTAGCAGTTAGCGTGTTAGCATGTTAGCAGTTAGCATGTTAGCAGTTAGCGTGTTAGCGTGTCTGACGAAGAGGACCAATCCTGCTTAGTGCTCAGACACAAAGCAGGAATGGAGTCGCATTCGCACGACATCATGTTGGGGGTAATAATCCAGTTATGGTGGTGATCCGCAGCCACAGTTCTTTTATTTTGATAGGGTGGAAGGGGGGGGGGGGATAGACTGAAGTAAGAGGCTGCAAAAAAATACATATATATATGTATATATACACATATATACACATTTACACATAAATATATATATACACACACAAACACACACACACATATACATATATACATATAAATACATACATATATGTACATACAGTACATATACATACATATATATACATATACATATATACAGTACATATAAATACATACATATACATACATATAAATACATACATATATGCACATATACACACACACACACACACACACACACACACATATATACCAGTGAATTAGCTTTTCAGCTCTTGCACGTTGTGTTGCAGATTTAACTCGCAGTAAAGATTGATTACAACACAGCAGTACCTGTCCCTCTCCGCCGGGTGGCGCTGTGTCGCTGCAGCAGCGCCCCATGGCCTCTGGAGGTGCCCCCCACCCCCCCCAACTCCACCCTCTAGCCTCCAACCTGCTCCGCCCTGCAACAGTACGCAGGCAATAAATTTGTCTAAATTAACCACTAAATGGTTATCTGGAGCAATATGTATCGGCATTAATCAGGAGCCTCAAACAGGAGCAGTCGGAGACCAGACGCGAGCGGGCCACTGCATTCAGATCCCTCTCCTCCATTTAATTACGACACAAATAGCTTTTTCGGCGACGGAGAAGAAGAAAGAGAGAGAAAGTGGAGCGGTGATTTATATAAAAAGAAGGCCAGTAATTAAAAACTATTAGAAACTAATAGCATTGTTTAAGACGACATCCCCAGGGCTGCTGTAATTGACTTTGGTCGGGCGGCCGGCGCTCGTTTCATTCGCTCTCAATTTGGGTATTTGGGGAAGGGGGGGGAGAGAGAGGGGGAGGGAGAGGGAGGGATAAAGAGGGGGAGGGAGGGAGAAAGAGGGGGAGGGAGAGAGAGAGAGAGATGGAGGGGAAAATAACTTGTTTGCATGTTAAGGCAGAGATTGTGAAATCACGCCACCTTGAATGTGACCTTGCTTTGTTTGTATGGCAGAGTAAATAACACATACGCACACACACACACACACATACACACACACACACACACACACACACACACACACACACACACACACACACACATACACACACACACACACACACGCACATGCACACGCACACACACACACACACACAAGGCTTTATAACTCCCAACACTCTGAGCTGAAGTTCATTGACTTGTTGTGGAGCTTTTATTCTGAAGCTGATTGTGTTCATAACAGGTGAAGAAGTATTATTATGAAGTATGAATATCAGAAAGTTTCAAGTGGGATAGAAAGAGGAAGGGAGTACAAACACACACACACACACACGCACGCACGCACACACAAACACACACACACACACACACAGACACACACACACCACAAACACACACACACAGACAGAAAGACAGACAGACAAGCACATGAATATCAGAAAGTTTCAAGTGGAAGGGAAGGGAGTACAAACACACACACACACACACACACATTTATATAGAGATACACACACACACACACAGAAAGGACAGACACACACCACACACACACAGACACACACACACACACACACACACACAGAAAGGACAGACACACACACACACACACAAGCATACACACACAGAAAGGACAGACACACACACACACACAGACAGACACAAGCATAGTGTGCTTGTTACACAATAATCACTTCCTGCTGCCTCAAGATAGCAATACGCCCAGAATGCACCTGAACACACCTCCCTGTAAGACCAGCAGACCCAGAATGCACCTGAACACACCTCCCTGTAAGACCAGCGCGCCCAGAATGCACCTGAACACACCTCCCTGTAAGACCAGCACACCCAGAATGCACCTGAACGCACCTCCCTGTAAGACCAGCGCGCCCAGAATGCACCTGAACGCACCTCCCTGTAAGACCAGCACGCCCAGAATGCACCTGAACGCACCTCCCTGTAAGACCAGCACACCCAGAATGCACCTGAACGCACCTCCCTGTAAGACCAGCACACCCAGAATGCACCTGAACACACCTCCCTGTAAGACCAGCGCGCCCAGAATGCACCTGAACACACCTCCCTGTAAGACCAGCACACCCAGAATGCACCTGAACGCACCTCCCTGTAAGACCAGCGCGCCCAGAATGCACCTGAACGCACCTCCCTGTAAGACCAGCACGCCCAGAATGCACCTGAACGCACCTCCCTGTAAGACCAGCACACCCAGAATGCACCTGAACGCACCTCCCTGTAAGACCAGCGCGCCCAGAATGCACCTGAACACCTCCCTGTAAGACCAGCACACCCAGAATGCACCTGAACGCACCTCCCTGTAAGACCAGCGCGCCCAGAATGCACCTGAACGCACCTCCCTGTAAGACCAGCACGCCCAGAATGCACCTGAACGCACCTCCCTGTAAGACCAGCGCACCCAGAATGCACCTGAACGCACCTCCCTGTAAGACCAGCACGCCCAGAATGCACCTGAACGCACCTTCCTGTAAGACCAGCACGCTGAGAATGCACCTGAACACACCTCCCTGTAAGATCAGCACACCCAGAATGCACCTGAACACCCCTCCCTGTAAGACCAGCACGCCCAGAATGCACCTGAACGCACCTTCCTGTAAGACCAGCATGCTGAGAATGCACCTGAACACACCTCCCTGTAAGATCAGCACACCCAGAATGCACCTGAACACCCCTCCCTGTAAGACCAGCACGCCCAGAATGCACCTGAACACACCTCCTTGTAAGACCAGCACGCCCAGAATGCACCTGAACTCACTCTATCCATCCTTCTCTTCTCTCTTTCCTCCATCTTCCTCCCTTTTTTCTTGCAGGTGAGGTGTATATGTTTAACCGTGTGCTCTCACTGCTGCATTAAATCCCCCCTTCTCTGATCGCCCCACTAAGGAAGGACAGGAGAGAGAGAGAGGAGAGAGAGAGAGAGAGAGCTGGAGGCTCGCCCGAGGCTGCAGGAGAGAGCCCGGTAGATTAAAGGAGTCCTATTCCCTTTTAAAGCCTCGCCGCTTCATTTTTTCCCCTCCTTGTTTTCTCCGTCGCTCTCTTTCTCTTTCAGTCAATGTCACACTCGCGTTGTCTCTCGCTCTGTGTTTACTTCTCCTTTTTCACTCCATCTTCCTCCCCCTTTACACTCGTCTATTTGCTCTTTTTCCTTCTCTTTAATCCACTGGACTCCTCTTCAGTCTCCTCTAGCATGCACACGTGTGTGGGTTTAATATAAATATTATAATGTGATATTATATATAATATTAAGGTGGAGGTAATTGCGCTGCGGAGGGAAGAACACCTTGCACTATGTGAGAAAGAGAGAGAAAGTATGCTAGCTGATATCTGGGAATCACGACCGGATAGATACCCATAGAGTAGATACTGTATATAATAGATAGATATATAATAGATAGATACCCATAGAATAGATATATAATAGATAGATACCCATAGAATAGATATATAATAGATAGATACCCATAGAATAGATATAGAATAGATAGATACCCATAGAATAGATAGATAATAGATAGATACCCATAGAATAGATATAGAATAGATAGATACCCATAGAATAGATATAGAATAGATAGATACCCATAGAATAGATATAGAATAGATAGATACCCATAGAATAGATATAGAATAGATAGATACCCATAGAATAGATATAGAATAGATAGATACCCATAGAATAGATATAGAATAGATAGATACCCATAGAATAGATATATAATAGATAGATACCCATAGAATAGATATATAATAGATAGATACCCATAGAATAGATATATAATAGATAGATACCCATAGAATAGATATAGAATAGATATACCCATAAAATAGATATATAATAGATATATAATAGATACCCATAGAATAGATAGATAGAATCTATTACTCGTTTTACTGTCTCTATTACATGTTACATGTGTGTGTGCGTGTGTGTGTGTGTGTTTTGTCTTTGACAGATAAAAAATGCCTTTCAGTGGGTGTGTGTATGTTTGTGCATGCATTTGTGTGTGTGTGTGTTTAGTCTGCAGACATAAAAAAAAAGCCTTTTGTGTGTGTGTGTGTGTGTGTGTGTGTGTGTAGAATTATTAAAGGTGTGTGTGCGTATGTGTGTGTGTGTGTGTGTGTAGAATTATTAAAGGTGTGTGTGTGTGTGTGTGTGTGTGTGTGTGTTTAGAATTATTAAAGGTGTGTGTGTGTGTGTGTGTGTGTGTGTGTGTGTTTAGAATTATTAAAGGTGTGTGTGTGTGTGTGTGTGTGTGTGTGTGTGTGTGTGTGTAGAATTATTAAAGGTGTTATTCCAGAGAGACGAGCTCTGCTAAAACGCCTGCAGGCTTAAATCCACCGAGCTTTCACTCCTGTGCTAGTGTCTCACTCTCTTTTATTTCCCATTGCATTTGAATGTCTCTCTCTCTCTGTCTCTCTCTCTCTCTCTCTCTCTCTCTCTCTCTGTCTCTCTCTCTCTCTCTCTCTCTCTGTCTCTCTCTCTCTGTCTCTCTCTCTCTCTCTGTCTCTCTCTCTCTCCCTCTCTGTCTCTCTCTCTCTCTCTGTCTCTCTCTCTCTCTCTCTCTGTCTCTCTCTCTCTCCCTCTCTGTCTCTCTCTCTCTCTCTCTCTCTGTCTCTCTCTCTCTCTGTCTCTCTCTCTGTCTCTCTCTCTCCCTCCTTCTTTTCTGTCATCTCCGTTGGTAATTCCTCTATTTTCTCCTCTTTAACTCTGCATTTGTGTCTTAAAAAAACTAAATATTATTTTCTTTCAGATTATTTCATTGTAAAAAAAAGAAGTAAAAATCTCCTTTTTTACGGTCAATAAGTGAGCTTCCCTCATGTCCTTGTTCGTCTCCGTGCTTTCGCCAGAAGAAAAAAAGAGAGCAAAATCTCCTTTTCCCTTTTTTTAAGAAGTCGAGTTTATCCTTTTTCTTTCACTTTTGCTCATATTTGTTCCAAGAGTTGAAAAGCTTCGTGAAGCTGCCGTTCATAAATGACTAAATCCCTTATTTTGGCTCTGGGAGTTCATACGGATCATACTTTAATTTACAGGTCTGCAGTTCCCGAATAATAACGAAGACACTCTGCAGACCTCCGTCCGTGTCCTGACCCTCCGATGGTTTATTGTCCCCAAAGGGACGTTAAAACACTCGGGACATGTGTCCTGACAGAGAAGGAAAAACAACAAGTGTCTTCGGAAAAAGCAAAAAATAAGTTTTTATGGCTTTTTTAACCCTTGTTTTATCGTTTTCACAACATTTTGGTCCCTTTTTTCTGACTTTTTGGCCTTTTTTCTAAACTTTTTAGGCCTTTTTTCCAACTTTTTGTCCCTTTTTTCTGAATTTTTGAACATTTTTTCAAATTTTTTAGGCGTTTTTTCCAACTTGTCCCTTTTTTCTGACTTTTTTGGCATTTTTTCCAACTTTTTGTCCCTTTTTTCTGACTTTTGGACATTTTTCTAGATTTTTTAGGAATTTTTTCCAACTTGTTGTCCCTTTTTTCTGACTTTTTTGGCATTTTTTCCAACTTTTTGTCCCTTTTTTCTGACTTTTTGGCATTTTTGTCCAACTTTTTGTCCCTTTTTTCTAAACTTTTTTGGCATTTTTTCTAACTTGAGGACAACATGAAGACAACATGAAGGCAACATGAGGACAACATGAAGACAAAATGAAGACAACATGAAGACAACATGAAGACAACATGAGGACAACATGGAGACAACATGAAGGCAACATGAGGACAACATGAGGGCAACATGAGGACAACATGAGGACAACATGAAGACAACATGGGGACAACATGGGGACAGCATGAGGACAACATGAGGGCAACATGAGGACAACATGAAGACAACATGAAGACAACATGGGGACAGCATGAGGACAACATGAAGGCAACATGAGGACAACATGAGGACAACATGAAGACAACATGAAGGACAACATGAGGACAACATAAAGACAACATGAGGACAACATAAAGACAACATGAGGACAACATGAGGACAACATGAAGACAACATGGGGACAACATGAAGACAACATGAGGACAACATGAGGACAACATGAAGGCAACATGAAGACAACATGAAGACAACATGAGGACAACATGAAGACAACATGAAGGCAACATGAGGACAACATGAAGACAACATGAAGACAACATGAAGACAACATGAAGGCAACATGAGGACAACATGAAGACAACATGAAGACAACATGAGGACAACATGAAGGCAACATGAAGACAACATGGGGACAACATGAAGACAACATGGGGACAACATGAAGACAACATGGGGACAACATGAAGACAACATGGGGACAACATGAAGACAACATGAAGACAACATGAGGACAACATGAGGACAACATGAAGACAACATGAGGACAACATGAAGACAACATGAGGACAACATGAGGACAACATGAAGGCAACATGAGGACAACATGAAGACAACATGAAGACAACATGAGGACAACATGAAGACAACATGAAGGCAACATGAGGACAACATGAAGGCAACATGAAGACAACATGAAGACAACATGAAGACAACATGAGGACAACATGAAGACAACATGAAGACAACATGAGGACAACATGAAGGCAACATGAGGACAACATGAAGGCAACATGAGGACAACATGAAGACAACATGAAGACAACATGAAGACAACATGAAGACAACATGAGGACAACATGAAGGCAACATGAAGACAACATGGGGACAACATGGGGACAACATGAAGACAACATGGGGACAACATGAAGACAACATGGGGACAACATGAAGACAACATGGGGACAGCATTGCAAATAGTGACTAAGGTGAATAATGAACTGGCTTCAAGGCGACGGAGACCTTAAAGCAAAAATGGCATTTTGTTTTTTTAAACCATAACTAATAAACTAACCTAACCCCTCTGGTTGAAATTAACAGTCTACTTGACATGTGCCTGGTGCTGCTAAGTGAAGTGTGCACGGTTCTATAAGAGCTTCTTTCCAGCTGCACTGAGACTTTTGGCCAAAACAAAATGAACTATTTTGCTCAGGGCCTGCGCAACATGACATATCTGTTATGTTAATATCTTATTTATTTATTTAAAAATGACTGTGCACTTCAATATCCTATAAGGGTCTGTGTTTAGGGGCCAAGGGCAATGTGCAATTATACTTTTTGCAATCTAGGAATGCAAATGTATTTATTTGTTTTTATTTATTTGTATTTTTTAATGGTTTTGTGCAATTTTATTTATGTATAATGTAAATGCTTTGTGTGTCTTTTTAAACTTGATTTGACTCTCTGAGTAACATCCGCACAAGAGTTCCTATGTGTGAAAACACAAATGGCAAATAAAGTTCTTGAATCTTTAATTTTTGTCCCTTTTTTCAGACTTTTTGGCATTTTTTGTAAATTTTTTAGGCCTTTTTTCAAATTTTTTAGGCCTTTTTTCAAATTTTTTAGGCCTTTTTTCAAATTTTGTAGGCATTTTTTCCAACTTGTTGTCCCTTTTTCAAATGGACTTTCCTTTGTCTCTTTTCAGGCCGTCTGTTCTCATGAACCATTCGCCCTGTGAAAACGAGGGTATTTTTCCTCTCTCTTCACCTCTTCTCATTCTCCCTCCCTCTCTCTTTTCGTCCTTCACCTGTCTCTTCTTTGAGAAGACGAGCATTCTCTCCTCTGTTCTTTTTCTCCTCTATCTTTTGCAAATCACTCGTTGCCCATTTCTCCGCATTTCTTTGAGAAAAGACAAATCCATCTCTTCATCCCGTGTGCCGAGCATTTTCTCGGCTTCAACCTTCTTCTTCTTCTTCTCTCTCTCTCTCTCTCTGCCTACAAATCACTCTTTCCCCGTTCCCTTTCCTTTCTTCCTTCACGCTCTTTCTCTCTGTTCTCGGAGGGGAAACGAGGACAGATTGACTTTGAGATCCGACCCGAGCTAAGACCGGCTGTCAGCAGGTAATGATAGAGACTTAGAGAGCGACGCCTTTTTCACAGAGAGGGATCACGTCTCGTCCTCGACTTAAAAAGAAGCCTTTTAAAATTTAGATCCCTGGTGAGAGAACAGGCTATCCCTCTAAAATACACCTGGATCGATTCCCTAACCATCAGACTCCTGCAGCAGCGGGGGGGGGGGGGAACCGAGAGCAGGCCTGGAAATAAATCCCACCAAAAGAATCAGAGCCTGCGAGCTGCTTCTGTTCTGCAGAGACAGCAACAGAAGAAGAATCTGCAGCTGTTGAACAACAACAACAACGGGAAGTTGTTCATTTCAAAATTCAGCGTGCAATCAGACAGAACGCTGTGCAAGAACACGATGACCCGGCCTTCTGGAGCCGGCTCCTGCAGGAAGATGGTTCCTTCTGGAGCCGGCTCCTGCAGGAAGATGGTTCCTTCTGGAGCCGGCTCCTGCAGGAAGATGGTTCCTTCTGGAGCCGGCTCCTGCAGGAAGATGGTTCCTTCTGGAGCCGGCTCCTGCAGGAAGATGGTTCCTTCTGGAGCCAGATCCTGCAGGAAGATGGTTCCTTCTGGAGCCGGCTCCTGCAGGAAGATGGTTCCTTCTGGAGCCAGATCCTGCAGGAAGATGCTTCCTTCTGGAGCCAGATCCTGCAGGAAGATGCTTCCTTCTGGAGCCAGATCCTGCAGGAAGATGCTTCCTTCTGGAGCCGGCTCCTGCAGGAAGCTGCTTCCTTCTGGAGCCAGATCTTGCAGGAAGCTGCTTCCTTCTGGAGCCAGATCCTGCAGGAAGCTGCTTCCTTCTGGAGCCAGATCCTGCAGGAAGCTGCTTCCTTCTGGAGCCAGATCCTGCAGGAAGCTGCTTCCTTCTGGAGCCGGCTCCTGCAGGAAGATGCTTCCTTCTGGAGCCGGCTCCTGCAGGAAGCTGCTTCCTTCTGGAGCCAGATCCTGCAGGAAGCTGCTTCCTTCTGGAGCCAGATCCTGCAGGAAGCTGCTTCCTTCTGGAGCCAGATCCTGCAGGAAGATGCTTCCTTCTGGAGCCGGCTCCTGCAGGAAGCCAGCTTCCAGTTTTGGTTCTCAGGCCTAAAAAACGTGTTTTCTTGAGGGCGAACTTTCTAAAGCAAGTTGGTAGAGATAACAGCAGGCGCTGATTTATAGCTAGAGAGATAGAGAGATAGATAGATAGATAGAAAGAGAGATATAAATATGAGAGAGAGAGAGAGATAGAGAGATAGATAGATAGAGAGAGATAAAGAGAGAGATAGATATATATACTGTAGATAGAGATAGATAGATAGATAGATAGAGAGAGAGAGATAGAGAAAGAGATAGATATATATGTATACTGTAGATAGAGAGAGATAGATAGATAGATAGATAGATAGATAGATCAGCTCACGTGCAGACCGTGCACCAATCACATTGTGTCTAGAGTCGGTGGGCGGGCTTCAGAGATGGGAAATGACAAATACTCTGTTACTGTACTCAAGTAGATCTTTCTGTCAGGAATACATGTTTATCACAGGAAATAAGGTAAGGCCGTTGATTTTCAGGCAGAAAAAATGTAACTTGGACCATTTTTCTTCTTGTAAAAATTTGAAATTAGTCAATTTGACCCGAATACCAGACGAGGGTTAAAGTGTGTATATCTTAGCTGTTATGTCATGTGGCTTCAGTTGGGACCCACTGTCATTACAGCAATCAAAGATAACTATAAGACAAAGACCCTGTACAGAACCCAAACCAGACTTGTCACCATCCGATTCCCCCCCACCCCGGTCTACTAACACAATCAGCGGCGAGTTCATGAAGCCGGCGAAATTAAACCGCCCCAAAGAAAGGCCGATTTGAGAACAATCAGACGGCG
>CM057243.1:297495-317495 GCA_029931835.1 Etheostoma nigrum
TACTGATGTCTCTCTACTGTTGTCTCTCTACATACTACTCTCTACTGTTGTCTCTCTACTGTTGTCTCTCTACTGTTGTCTCTCTACTGTTGTCTCTCTACTGATGTCTCTCTACATACTACTCTCTACTGTTGTCTCTCTACATACTACTCTCTACTGTTGTCTCTCTACTGTTGTCTCTCTACTGTTGTCTCTCTACTGTTGTCTCTCTACTGATGTCTCTCTACATACTACTCTCTACTGTTGTCTCTCTACATACTACTCTCTACTGTTGTCTCTCTACTGTTGTCTCTACTGTTGTCTCTCTACTGTTGTCTCTCTACTGATGTCTCTCTACTGTTGTCTCTCTACATACTACTCTCTACTGTTGTCTCTCTACTGTTGTCTCTCTACATACTACTCTCTACTGTTGTCTCTCTACTGTTGTCTCTCTACTGTTGTCTCTACTGTTGTCTCTCTACTGTTGTCTCTCTACATACTACTCTCTATTGTTGTCTCTCTACATACTACTCTCTATTGTTGTCTCTCTACATACTACTCTCTATTGTTGTCTCTCTACATACTACTCTCTACTGTTGTCTCTCTACTGTTGTCTCTACTGTCTCTCTAAATACTACTCTCTACTGATGTTTCTCTACATACTACTCTCTACATACTACTCTCTATTGTTGTCTCTCTACATACTACTCTCTACTGATGTCTCTCTACATACTACTCTCTACTGATGTCTCTCTACATACTACTCTCTACATACTACTCTCTATTGTTGTCTCTCTACATACTACTCTCTACTGATGTCTCTCTACATACTACTCTCTACATACTACTCTCTATTGTTGTCTCTCTACATACTACTCTCTACATACTAATCTCTACTGTTGTCTCTCTACTGTTGTCTCTACATACTACTCTCTACATACTACTCTCTACTGTTGTCTCTCTACTGTTGTCTCTACTGTCTCTCTAAATACTACTCTCTACATACTACTCTCTACTGATGTCTCTCTACATACTACTCTCTACTGTTGTCTCTCTACATACTACTCTCTACATACTAATCTCTACTGTTGTCTCTCTACTGTTGTCTCTACATACTACTCTCTACATACTAATCTCTACTGTTGTCTCTCTACTGTTGTCTCTACATACTACTCTCTACATACTACTCTCTACTGATGTCTCTCTACATACTACTCTCTACATACTACTCTCTACATACTAATCTCTACTGTTGTCTCTCTACTGTTGTCTCTACTGTCTCTCTAAATACTACTCTCTACATACTACTCTCTACTGATGTCTCTCTACATACTACTCTCTACATACTACTCTCTATTGTTGTCTCTCTACATACTACTCTCTACTGTTGTCTCTCTACATACTACTCTCTATTGTTGTCTCTCTACATACTACTCTCTACTGTTGTCTCTCTACATACTACTCTCTATTGTTGTCTCTCTACATACTACTCTCTCTTGTTGTCTCTCTATATACTACTCTCTACTGTTGTCTCTCTACATACTACTCTCTACTGATGTCTCTCTACATACTACTCTCTACATACTACTCTCTACATACTACTCTCTATTGTTGTCTCTCTACATACTACTCTCTACTGATGTCTCTCTACTGTTGTCTCTCTACTGTTGTCTCTCTACTGATGTCTCTCTACTGTTGTCTCTCTACTGATGTCTCTCTACATACTACTCTCTACTGATGTCTCTCTACATACTACTCTCTACATACTACTCTCTACATACTACTCTCTACTGTTGTCTTTACTGTTGTCTCTCTACATACTACTCTCTACTGATGTCTCTCTACATACTACTCTCTACTGTTGTCTCCTTACTGTTGTCTTTCTACATACTACTCTCTACTGTTGTCTTTCTACATACTACTCTCTACTGTTGTCTCTCTACATACTACTCTCTACATACTACTCTCTACATACTACTCTCTACTGTTGTCTCTACTGTTGTCTCTCTACATACTACTCTCTACTGTTGTCTCTACTGTTGTCTCTCTACATACTACTCTCTACTGTTGTCTCTCTGCATACTACTGTCTACTGTTGTCTCTACTGTTGTCTCTCTACATACTACTCTCTACTGATGTCTCTCTACATACTACTCTCTACATACTACTCTCTACTGTTGTCTCTCTACATACTACTCTCTACTGTTGTCTCTCTACATACTACTCTCTACTGTTGTCTCTACTATTGTCTCTCTACATACTACTCTCTACTGTTGTCTCTACTGTTGTCTCTCTACATACTACTCTCTACTGTTGTCTCTCTGCATACTACTGTCTACTGTTGTCTCTACTGTTGTCTCTCTACATACTACTCTCTACTGTTGTCTCTACTGTTGTCTCTCTACATACTACTCTCTACTGTTGTCTCTACTGTTGTCTCTCTACATACTACTCTCTACTGTTGTCTCTCTGCATACTACTCTCTACTGTTGTCTCTACTGTTGTCTCTCTACATACTACTCTCTACTGTTGTCTCTCTACATACTACTCTCTACTGTTGTCTCTCTACATACTACTCTCTACTGTTGTCTCTCTGCATACTACTCTCTACTGTTGTCTCTACTGTTGTCTCTCTACATACTACTCTCTACATACTACTCTCTACTGATGTCTCTCTACATACTACTCTCTACATACTACTCTCTACTGTTGTCTCTCTACATACTACTCTCTACATACTACTCTCTACTGTTGTCTCTCTACATACTACTCTCTACTGATGTCTCTCTACATACTACTCTCTACATACTACTCTCTACTGTTGTCTCTCTACATACTACTCTCTACATACTACTCTCTACTGTTGTCTCTACTGTTGTCTCTCTACATACTACTCTCTACATACTACTCTCTACTGTTGTCTCTACTGTTGTCTCTCTACATACTACTCTCTACTGTTGTCTCTACTGTTGTCTCTCTACATACTACTCTCTACTGTTGTCTCTCTACATACTACTCTCTACATACTACTCTCTACTGATGTCTCTCTACATACTACTCTCTACATACTACTCTCTACTGTTGTCTCTACTGTTGTCTCTCTACATACTACTCTCTACTGTTGTCTCTACTGTTGTCTCTCTACATACTACTCTCTACTGTTGTCTCTCTGCATACTACTGTCTACTGTTGTCTCTACTGTTGTCTCTCTACATACTACTCTCTACTGTTGTCTCTCTACATACTACTCTCTACTGATGTCTCTCTACATACTACTCTCTACATACTACTCTCTACATACTACTCTCTACATACTACTCTCTACATACTACTCTCTACTGATGTCTCTCTACATACTACTCTCTACTGTTGTCTCTCTACATACTACTCTCTACTGTTGTCTCTCTACATACTACTCTCTACATACTACTCTCTACTGTTGTCTCTCTACATACTACTCTCTACTGATGTCTCTCTACATACTACTCTCTACATACTACTCTCTACTGTTGTCTCTCTACATACTACTCTCTACTGATGTCTCTCTACATACTACTCTCTACATACTACTCTCTACTGTTGTCTCTCTACATACTACTCTCTACATACTACTCTCTACTGTTGTCTCTCTACATACTACTCTCTACTGATGTCTCTCTACATACTACTCTCTACATACTACTCTCTACATACTACTCTCTACTGTTGTCTCTCTACATACTACTCTCTACTGATGTCTCTCTACATACTACTCTCTACATACTACTCTCTACTGTTGTCTCTCTACAAACTACTCTCTACTGATGTCTCTCTACATACTACTCTCTACATACTACTCTCTACATACTACTCTCTACTGTTGTCTCTCTACATACTACTCTCTACTGATGTCTCTCTACATACTACTCTCTACATACTACTCTCTACTGTTGTCTCTCTACATACTACTCTCTACATACTACTCTCTACTGTTGTCTCTCTACATACTACTCTCTACTGATGTCTCTCTACATACTACTCTCTACATACTACTCTCTACATACTACTCTCTACTGTTGTCTCTCTACATACTACTCTCTACTGATGTCTCTCTACATACTACTCTCTACATACTACTCTCTACTGATGTCTCTCTACATACTACTCTCTACATACTACTCTCTACTGTTGTCTCTCTACATACTACTCTCTACTGATGTCTCTCTACATACTACTCTCTACATACTACTCTCTACTGTTGTCTCTCTACAAACTACTCTTTACTCCTGAGCCAGATCCTGATTCCTATCTTCTTTCCATCAGCGGCGTGTCTCCCTGTTAAACCAGGCAGGATTAGGTCAGACTTTCCTCATGAATAAGAAGCCCCGACAACTTTTCTCTCGCTTGAACAGCGGTTATGAAACATTAATGCAGAAAGGCTAAAATGGAGTTTTATGTTTGACACTGTATGTAGTTCTCCAAAAATTGGAATCTTAGAAGCTGTTTCCCAAAACAAAATGATCAAAAACCCGTGAGAGCGACAGGGTATCATGAGCTTCATCTAAAAAATGTCCATTTCACTCAGACCTACAAAGGGACATGGGACTTTGTGACATTATGTTTTCATGTTTTTGCCAGAAAAAAATAACTTTTATTAGATCTCAGACAGCTGCAGACGTGGAAAAGACGCAGTAACTACGGCACGCATCTTACATTCTGCAGAATATAAAAACTGTAATCATGTGATTGGGGATGGGTAATATATCAATATATATATCAATATATCTATAGATATATCAATATATCAATGTATCAATATATCTATATATATATCAATATGTCAATATATATATATATATATCAATATATCTATATATATATCAATATATCAATATATATATCAATATATCAATATATATATCGATGTATCACGATATGAGACTAGATATCGTCTTAAATTTTGGATATATTGCAATATCATAATATGGTACTGATGTCTCTCTACTGTTGTCTCTACTGTTGTCTCTCTACTGTTGTGTCTCTACTGTTGTCTCTCTACTGTTGTCTCTCTACTGTTGTCTCTCTATTGTTGTCTCTCTATTGTTGTCTCTACTGTTGTCTCTCTACTGTTGTGTCTCTACTGTTGTCTCTCTACTGTTGTCTCTCTACTGTTGTCTCTCTACTGATGTCTCTCTACTGTTGTCTCTCTACTGTTGTCTCTACTGTTGTCTCTCTACTGTTGTCTCTCTATCATTGTCTCTACTGTTGTCTCTCTACTGTTGTCTCTCTATCATTGTCTCTACTGTTGTCTCTCTACTGTTGTCTCTCTATTGTTGTCTCTACTGTTGTCTCTCTACTGTTGACTCTCTACTGTTGTCTCTCTACTGTTGACTCTCTACTGTTGTCTCTCTACTGATTTCTCTCTATCGTTGTCTCTACTGTTGTCTCTCTACTGTTGTCTCTCTATCATTGTCTCTACTGTTGTCTCTCTACTGTTGTCTCTATTGTTGTCTCTCTACTGTTGTCTCTCTACTGTTGTGTCTCTACTGTTGTCTCTCTACTGATGTCTCTCTACTGTTGTCTCTCTACTGATGTCTCTCTACTGATGTCTCTCTATCGTTGTCTCTACTGTTGTGTCTCTACTGTTGTCTCTCTACTGTTGTCTCTATTGTTGTCTCTCTACTGTTGTCTCTCTACTGTTGTCTCTCTATCATTGTCTCTACTGTTGTCTCTACTGTTGTCTCTCTATCATTGTCTCTACTGTTGTCTCTCTACTGTTGACTCTCTATCATTGTCTCTACTGTTGTCTCTCTACGGTTGTCTTTCTATCATTGTCTCTACTGTTGTCTCTCTACTGTTGACTCTCTATCATTGTCTCTCTACTGTTGTCTCTCTACTGTTGTCTCTCTATCATTGTCTCTACTGTTGTCTCTACTGTTGTCTCTCTATCATTGTCTCTACTGTTGTCTCTCTACTGTTGTCTCTCTATCATTGTCTCTACTGTTGTCTCTCTACTGTTGTCTCTCTATCATTGTCTCTACTGTTGTCTCTCTATCATTGTCTCTACTGTTGTCTCTACTGTTGTCTCTCTATCATTGTCTCTACTGTTGTCTCTACTGTTGTCTCTCTATCATTGTCTCTATTGTTGTCTCTCTACTGTTGTCTCTCTATCATTGTCTCTACTGATGTCCCTCTACTGTTGACTCTCTATCATTGTCTCTACTGTTGTCTCTCTATCATTGTCTCTACTGTTGTCTCTCTACTGATGTCTCTCTACTGTTGTCTCTCTACTGTTGTCTCTCTACTGTTGACTCTCTATCATTGTCTCTACTGTTGTCTCTCATCATTGTCTCTACTGTTGTCTCTCTACTGTTGTCTCTCTACTGTTGTCTCTCTACTGTTGTCTCTACTGTTGTCTCTCTATCATTGTCTCTACTGTTGTCTCTCTACTGTTGTCTCTCTATCATTGTCTCTACTGTTGTCTCTCTACTGTTGTCTTTCTATCATTGTCTCTACTGTTGTCTCTCTACTGTTGTCTCTCTATCATTGTCTCTATTGTTGTCTCTCTACTGTTGTCTCTCTATCATTGTCTCTACTGTTGTCTCTATCATTGTCTCTACTGTTGTCTCTCTACTGTTGTCTCTCTATCATTGTCTCTACTGTTGTCTCTCTACTGTTGTCTTTCTATCATTGTCTCTACTGATGTCTCTCTACTGTTGTCTCTCTACTGTTGTCTCTCTACTGTTGTCTCTATATCATTGTCTCTACTGTTGTCTCTCTACTGTTGTCTCTCTATCATTGTCTCTACTGTTGTCTCTACTGTTGTCTCTATCATTGTCTTACTGTTGTCTCTCTACTGTTGTCTCTCTATCATTGTCTCTACTGTTGTCTCTACTGTTGTCTCTCTATCATTGTCTCTACTGTTGTCTCTCTACTGTTGTCTCTCTATCATTGTCTCTATTGTTGTCTCTCTACTGTTGTCTCTCTATCATTGTCTCTATTGTTGTCTCTCTACTGTTGTCTCTCTATCATTGTCTCTACTGTTGTCTCTACTGTTGTCTCTCTATCATTGTCTCTATTGTTGTCTCTCTACTGTTGTCTCTCTATCATTGTCTCTACTGTTGCTCTACTGTTGTCTCTCTGTCATTGTCTCTACTGTTGTCTCTCTACTGTTGTCTTTCTATCATTGTCTCTACTGATGTCTCTCTACTGTTGACTCTCTATCATTGTCTCTATTGTTGTCTCTCTACTGTTGTCTCTCTACTGTTGTCTCTCTATCATTGTCTCTACTGTTGTCTCTCTACTGTTGTCTCTCTATCATTGTCTCTACTGTTGTCTCTACTGTTGTCTCTCTATCATTGTCTCTACTGTTGTCTCTCTACTGTTGTCTCTCTACTGTTGTCTCTCTACTGATGTCTCTCTACTGTTGTCTCTCTACTGTTGTCTCTCTATCATTGTCTCTACTGTTGTCTCTCTACTGTTGTCTCTCTACTGTTGTCTCTCTATCATTGTCTCTACTGTTGTCTCTCTACTGTTGTCTCTCTACTGTTGTCTTTCTATCATTGTCTCTACTGTTGTCTCTCTATCATTGTCTCTGCTGTTGTCTCTCTACTGTTGTCTCTCTACTGTTGTCTCTCTACTGATGTCTCTCTACTGTTGTCTCTCTACTGTTGTCTCTCTACTGTTGTCTCTCTACTGATGTCTCTCTACTGTTGTCTCTCTACTGTTGTCTCTACTGTTGTCTCTCTACTGTTGTCTCTCTATCATTGTCTCTACTGTTGTCTCTCTACTGTTGTCTCTCTATCATTGTCTCTACTGTTGTCTCTCTATCATTGTCTCTACTGTTGTCTCTCTATCATTGTCTCTACTGTTGTCTCTCTACTGTTGTCTCTCTACTGTTGTCTTTCTATCATTGTCTCTACTGTTGTCTCTCTACTGTTGACTCTCTATCATTGTCTCTGCTGTTGTCTCTCTACTGTTGTCTCTCTATCATTGTCTCTACTGTTGTCTCTCTACTGCCCACTACATCGTTAAATAGAGGCCCCAGTAGTTTGAACTCACGACCTTCTTGTACTCTTTGTCCTTCCGTAGTTTCCCGTCCTACCTGTTCTCGCAGTAGATGAACTTGAGGTCCATGTTGACGCGGGTGACAAACATCTGGCAGTCGATCCGAACCTCGTTGATGGTCGGCGGGGGGAGGGCGTGAGCCACCACCACCATCCCCATGATCTGATTGGGCACCGAGCGGCTGTGCGTCAGAGCCATCCTCAAGCGCAGACGCCCCGTGACGTGGATCACCTGACCGGGAGATTAAAATAAATAAATAAATAAATCAATAAGAAACACAGTGGGGGGTGGGATGGGGGTAAGAGGAAAAAGTTTAATGTCAACAAGAAGAGAGATATGGGAATCCTCAGAGAGAGAGATTGTAACTAGAAATATGTCAATGTACTACTACCGTACATATTACTCTCGACTGTTGTCTCTACATACTACTGACTGTAAATGTGTATATGTATATATATGTGTTGCCATGGTCCCGCTACACGTCCTGCTACGTCCTGCTGTGTCCTGCTATGTCCTGCTACGTCCTGCTACATCCTGCTGTGTCCTGCTACGTCCTGCTATGTCCTGCTATGTCCTGCTACATCCTGCTACGTCCTGCTGTGTCCTGCTACGTCCTGCTACGTCCTGCTACATCCTGCTACGTCTTGCTGTGTCCTGCTACGTCCGGCTACGTCCTGCTACGTCATGGTATGTCCGGCTACGTCCTGCTACGTCCTGCTATGTCCTGCTATGTCCTGCTGTGTCCTGCTACGGCCTGCCACGTCCTGCTACGTCCTGCTACGTCCGGCTACGTCCTACTACGTCCTGCTACATCCTGCTACGTCCTGCTGTGTCCTGCTACGTCATGCTACGTCCTGCTACGTCCTGCTACGTCCTGCTACGTCCTGCTACGTCCTGCTACGTCCTGCTGTGTCCTGCTACGTCATGGTATGTCCTGCTACGTCCTGCTACGTCCTGCTATGTCCTGCTATGTCCTGCTGTGTCCTGCTACGTCCTGCTACGTCCTGCTATGTCCTGCTACGTCCTGCTACATCCTGCTACGTCCTGCTGTGTCCTGCTACGTCATGGTATGTCCTGCTACGTCCTGCTACGTCCTGCTATGTCCTGCTATGTCCTGCTGTGTCCTGCTACGTCCTGCTACGTCCTGCCACGTCCTGCTACGTCCTGCTACGTCCGGCTACGTCCTGCTACGTCCTGCTACGTCCTGCCACGTCCTGCTACGTCCTGCTACGTCCTGCTGTGTCCTGCTGTGTCCTGCTACGTCCTGTCACGTCCTGCTACGTCCGGCTACGTCCTTCTACGTCCTGCTACGTCCTGCTACGTCCTGCTGTGTTCTGCTGTGTCCTGCTACGTCCTGCTACGTCATGGTATGTCCTGCTACGTCCTGCTATGTCCTGCTATGTCCTGCTGTGTCCTGCTACGTCCTGTCACGTCCTGCTACGTCCGGCTACGTCCTTCTACGTCCTGCTACGTCCTGCTACGTCCTGCTGTGTTCTGCTGTGTCCTGCTACGTCCTGCTACGTCATGGTATGTCCTGCTACGTCCTGCTACGTCCGGCTACGTCCTGCTACGTCATGGTATGTCCTGCTACGTCCTGCTACGTCCTGCTATGTCCTGCTATGTCCTGCTGTGTCCTGCTACGGCCTGCCACGTCCTGCTACGTCCTGCTACGTCCGGCTACGTCCTGCTACGTCCTGCTATGTCCTGCCACGTCCTGCTACGTCCTGCTGTGTCCTGCTACGTCCGGCTACGTCCTGCTACGTCCTGCTATGTCCTGCCACGTCCTGCTACGTCCTGCTACGTCATGGTATGTCCTGCTACGTCCTGCTACGTCCTGCTACGTCCTGCTACGTCCTGCTGTGTCCTGCTACGTCCTGCTATGTCCTGCTACGTCCTGCTATGTCCTGCCACGTCCTGCTACGTTCTGCTGTGTCCTGCTACGTCCTGCTACGTCCTGCCACGTCCTGCTACGTCCTGCTGTGTCCTGCTACGTCCTGCTGTGTCCTGCTGTGTCCTGCTACGTCCTGCCACGTCCTGCTACGTCCTCCTATGTCCTGCTACGTCCTGCTATGTCCTGCTACGTCCTGTTACGTCCTGCTACGTCCTGCTATGTCCTGCTACGTCCGGCTACGTCCTGCTACATCCTGCTATATCCTGCTATGTCCTGCTACGTCCTGCTATGTCCTGCCACGTCCTGCCACGTCCTGCTACGTCCTGCTGTGTCCTGCTACGTCCTGCTGTGTCCTGCTACGTCCTGCTGTGTCCTGCTACATCCTGCTACGTCCTGCTGGGCCTTGTAATGTTGCACAGTGCCCTGCTTTGCCATGAACTACTACAAAGAACTACTACAAACTACTATTTTTTTTGTGACTGTTATTGCCACTCTTCATTCTAACCCCAACCGGTCGTCAGACACCGCCTACCAAGAGCCTGGGTCTGGGTCTGGGCCTGGCCCTGGGTCTGGGTCTGGGTCTGGGTCTGGGTCTGGGTGTGTCCCAGGTTTTTGCCTAAAAGGGAGTTTTTCCTTGCCACTGTCGCCCTGTTGCTTGCTCTGGAGGAAACTACTAGACCTGTTGGGTCCTTGTAGATTCTGGAGTGTGGTCTAGACCTGGTCTATCTGTAAAGGGTCTCCAGATAACTCTTGTTATGAATTGATACTATAAATAAAATAAAAAATTGAATATATATATATATATATATATATATATATATATATATATATATATATATATATATACACACATTTATCTGGTCCAAATTAGAAGTATATAAACATAGTTCTGAGGAGACAAGACTGCACTGCATGTCACGGAGCAGATATCTGTACAGCGAGGAAGCTTCCTCCACCTCCAGGTCTCTGCTGCAACACAACGGCTTTACAACTGCTAACTGTTACGCTGTGTGTGTGCGTGCGTGTGTGTGTGTGTGCGTGCGTGTGTGTGTGTGTGTGTGTGTTAGTGTTGCAGTGATTACAAATGTGTGTAGTAATATATGCATGCGTGTGGATGAATATTTATGTGCGTCTCTGCCTCCGCTGTGATTTGCATGTGATCTGAGTCTGCCAGGTGGAACATGGTACACACACACACACACACACACACACACACACACACACACACACACACACACACACACACACAGGTCAGATCACATAATGCTGTCTTCCAAGAGTGTGAAGGAGCGGCAGGTTTAGCATGTTAACACTGATCTAATGCATGTGTGTGTCCGTGTGTGTGTCTGTGTGTGTGTGTGTGTCTGTGTGTGTGTGTCTGTGTGTGTGTGTGTGTGCATGTGTGTGTCTGTGTGTGTCTGTCTGTGTGTGTGTGTGTGTGTGTGTGTGTGTGTGTGTGTGTGTGTGTGTGTGTGTGTGTGTGTGTCTGTGTGTGTCTGTGTGTGTCCGTGGTCACAATGCAGCTTCATATTTACATTTTTCATCCTGTACCGGTTCATCAATATTTATGACTTGTTAAGTAAGTAGAACCATAAACTGTGAAGTCGAGTAGCTGTGAACTACAGAGCGTCTCACCTTGTATCCTGAGGACTTGATGTGCACTCCTCTCTTCGTGAGCGTCGACTTCATCCGGATGAAGAAGGATCGTTCCAAAATGTTATCGTTGGGCAGAAGACTGGGACTGCTGGACTCCACTGAGGAAACACACACACACACACACACACACACAGATGTATTACAGATATAACTCAAGTGATTTCAAAAGCACAGGAACTTTAAAACAAGTTGACCAAAGTGCTGCACAGAAGAATAAATAAAAGACATAACATAACGTACATATAACATACATGACGTACATATAACATACATGACGTACATATAACATACATGACGTAATAACATAACTCACACAGGTGTAAAATCATTGACTGTTAATATGAATGGACACAGCATGTGTGATGTCACCCATTGGTTTGTGGAGATCTGATATGAGTGGAGTTACGGGTGCAGACATCCTGGTTGAGGATGTGACGATTTTAGACGAGAGGGAAGAGAGAGGGAGGAGAGAGGGAGGAGTGAGGGAGGAGAGAGGGAGGAGTGAGGGAGGAGTGAGGGAGGATAGGGAGGAGAGAGGGAGGAGTGAGGGAGGAGAGAGGGAGGAGTGAGGGAGGAGAGAGGGAGGAGTGAGGGAGGAGAGAGGGAGGAGTGAGGGAGGAGTGAGGGAGGATAGGGAGGAGAGAGGGAGGAGTGAGGGAGGAGAGAGGGAGGAGTGAGGGAGGAGTGAGGGAGGAGTGAGGGAGGAGAGAGGGAGGAGTGAGGGAGGAGAGAGGGAGGAGTGAGGGAGGAGTGAGGGAGGGGAGAGGGAGGAGAGAGGGAGGAGTGAGGGAAGAGAGAGGGAGGAGAGAGGGAGGAGTGAGGGAGGAGAGAGGGAGGAGTGAGGGAGGAGTGAGGGAGGAGAGAGGGAGGAGAGGGAGGAGTGAGGGAGGAGAGAGGGAGGAGTGAGGGAGGAGTGAGGGAGGATAGGGAGGAGAGAGGGAGGAGTGAGGGAGGAGAGAGGGAGGAGTGAGGGAGGAGTGAGGGAGGAGAGAGGGAGGAGTGAGGGAGGAGAGAGGGAGGAGTGAGGGAGGAGTGAGGGAGGGGAGAGGGAGGAGAGAGGGAGGAGTGAGGGAGGAGTGAGGGAGGGGAGAGGGAGGAGAGAGGGAGGAGTGAGGGAGGAGAGAGGGAGGAGTGAGGGAGGAGAGAGGGAGGAGAGGGAGGAGAGAGGGAGGAGTGAGGGAGGAGAGAGGGAGGAGAGAGGGAGGAGTGAGGGAGGGGAGAGGGAGGAGAGAGGGAGGAGAGAGGGAGGAGTGAGGGAGGAGAGAGGGAGGAGTGAGGGAGGAGAGAGGGAGGAGAGGGAGGAGTGAGGGAGGAGAGAGGGAGGAGAGAGGGAGGAGTGAGGGAGGAGAGAGGGAGGAGAGAGGGAGGAGAGAGGGAGGAGAGAGGGAGGAGTGAGGGAGGAGAGAGGGAGGAGAGGGAGGAGAGAGGGAGGAGCCCTTACATTCAACGTTACACTTCAAACAAGCGATTGAGACCATAAACTGATTATGAAAATGTTGACTGAGGTAGTAATAACTTAAGTGAGAAGTGGGTCACTTTCCCATAGACTTCTACAGAAACAGAGCCCCCCCCCCCGCTGGAGATCAGATATAATGCAGCTTTAAGGAGTCCCCCCCCCCCGAGGTCTAATGAGTCTCGGTTTCTGTTGAGACCTTCAGATGGTAGAGTCAGAATGAGAACATGGATCCATCATTCCTTGTTACCACTGTGCAGGCTGGTGGTGGTGGTGGTATAATGGTGTGGGTGATGTTTTCTTGGCACACTTTAGGCCCCTTAGTGCCAATTGGGCATGGTTTAAATGCACCGGCCTACCTGAGCCTGGTTTCTGACCATGTCCATCCCTTTATGGCCACCATGTCCCCGTCCTCTGATGGCTACTTCCAGCAGGATAATGCCCCATGTCACAAAGCTCACATCATTTAAAACTGGTTTCTTGAACGATGAGTTCGCTGGACTAAAATGGCCCCCCCAGTCACCAGATCTCAACCTGTACTAAAATGGCCCCCCCAGTCACCAGATCTCAACCCAATAGAGCATCTTTGGGAGGTGGTGGAACGGGACCTTCGTGCCCTGGATGTGCATCCCACAAATCTCCATCACCTGCAAAATGCTATCCTCTCAACATCTCTAAAGAATGCTTTCAGCACCTTGTTGAATCAATGCCACGTAGAGTTAAGGAAGGGGGTCAAACACAGTCTTAGTATGGTGGTCCTCATAATCCTTTAGGTGAGTGTAATGCAGCTTTAAGGAGTCCCCCCCACAGCAACAGTAAACATGTTTGGAAAATATGTGTTGTGTGAACACTGTGAGGCTGGTTGTTTAACCTCCTTTACAACTCCCCTAACACACACACACACACAGACACACACACACACACACGCATGCACACACTTACACACACACGCACGCGCACACACACACACACGCACGCACACACACACGCACGCACACACACACGCACGCACACACACAGACATGCACGCACACACACACACACACACGCACGCACACACACAGACACGCACGCACACACACATGCACACACACACGTACACACACGCACGCACACATGCACGCACGCACGCACACACACACATACTCAGACATACACTTAATGCATACACGCACACCACACACACACACACACACACACACGCATGCACACACATGCCAACACACACACACACACAGACACGCATGCACACACGCACACACACTAGGCTAGTTTAATAATGTTATATTTGTTTTTACTTATTTTTGGACCCCACAACCATAGTTAAACAAGAACACGCGTGCACACACACACACACACACACACACACACACACACACACACACGCGCACACACACACACACACACACACAGGTCTCTGGTGGTTTGATCAGCGCTGATACATGTTGACAACGTCTAATCTGAAAAATTGAAAGAAATGAATTAATATGCAAATTCATCCTTTATAATATAAATGTCCTTGAAGAGAGTCAGACAAGAGAGACAGAGAGAGAGGGAGAGAGGGAGAGAGAGAGGGAATAAAGTAAAAGCAAAAGAAAAACATAAATGAGGATAAGGAAAAAGAAAAAGAAAAATAAGAAAGAAATGACAGAGGATAAAGCAAAAGAAAGAGGTGGACACGCGAGGAGATAGAAGTAGTGTAGAGAGAGAAAAGGATGAACGACAAAGACCAAAGGAAAAAGAAGGGAAAGGGGAGGGAAAGAGCAAAGGAAAAAGGTAAAGAAAGTAAGAAGAAAGGGAGAAAAGAGGGAAAGAGTAAAAATGAAGACAAAAAGAATGAAAGGAATGAAAACAAAAACTAACTATAGAAGTGAAGGAAAGATGGAGAAAAAGAAAGGTTGAGAGAGAGGAAGAGAGGGAAGAAGTGAGGGAAGGATAAGAAGGAACAACCTAGGTCCAAGGGGGGTGAAAGAGGGAAAAAGACAGAAGAAGAAGAAGAAGAAGAAGACAAAAAAATGGAAAGGAAAGCAGTGAAAGAGTGACAGAAAGAAGGAAAGAAAGAGGAAAAGAGATAAGATAAACAGGGAAGGGAGGAATGGTAAAGAGGAAATGGGAAGACAAAAAGAGAGGGAAGGAAAGTGAATGTAAAAAGTGACAGAGAGAAAGAAGGAAAGAGGAAACTAGAAAGACGGAGGAAAGGAGGCAAGGAGATGAGACAAAGGGAGGATGGAGGAAGAGTAAAAGAAAGAGTGAGAGGGAAAACAGTAAATGAAAAGATAAAAAAGAAAAAAAGAAGAGATGAAAGGAAAGAGGAAACTAGGAGGAGGAGAAAAGAAAATGCAAAGAAAGTGAAAGAAAAAAAGCAAGAAGTGGAAAAGAGGCAAGGAGACAAGATGAACGAAGGATGGAGAAGAGTTAAATGAAGTGAAAGAGGGAAAAGACAAAAAGAAAGGAATGTATAAAAAAGTGACAGAGAGAAAGAAGGAAAGAGGAAACGAGGAAGAGGGAGTGGAAGATGGGAAGGAGGAAAGGAGATGAGATGAACGGAGGATGGAGGAAGAGTAAAAGAGAGAGAGAGGGAAAATAGTAAATGAAAAGACAAAAAAGAAGAGAGGAAACTAGGAGGAGGAGAAGGAGAAAAGAAGCTGCAAAGAAAGTGGAAGAAGAAAAAGGAAGAAGAAGAAAAGACGCAAAGAGACAAAATGAACGAAGGATGGAGAAGAGTTAAAAAAGAGAGAGAGAGAGGGAAGGAAAGTGAATGTATAAAAAGGTGACAGAGAGAGAGGAGGAAAGAGGAAACTAGGAAGTGGAAGATGGGAAGGAGGAAAGGAGGCAAGGAGATGAGATGAACGGAGGATGGAGGAAGAGTAAAGAGAGAGAGAGAGGGGGAAAGACAAAAGAGAGGAAAGAAAAGTGAATGTGTGAAGGAGTAACAGAGAGGAGGAAGATGGGAAAAAGGTGAAAGAGGGAAAAAGGGAAAACAAAAAAACGAAAAGGAAAGCGAAAGAGTGAGAGAGAAGGAAGGAAAGAGAAGTGAAGGAGTGACAGAAAGGAGGCGAGAAGGAAGTAGGAGAAGGAGGAAAAGAGGAAACTTTAAGCTTCATAGGACAAGTTACAATTCTCTCTCCTCCATCCCTCCCTCCCTCCCTCCCTTCCTCCATCCCTCTCTCTCCTCCATCCCTCCCTCCCTCCCTCCCTTCCTCCATCCCTCTCTCTCCTTCATCCCTCCATCCCTCCCTCGCTCACTCCATCCCTCCATCCCTCTCTCCATCCATCCCTCCATCCCTCCCTCTCTCTCCATCCATTCCCTCCATCTCTCCCTCCCTCCTCATCCCTCCCTCTCTCTCCTCCATCTCCTCCATCCCTCCTCTCCTACATTCCTCCATTCCTCCCTCCCTCTCTCTCCTCCATTCCTCATCCCTCCCTCTCTCTCCTCCATTCCTCCATCCCTCTCTCTCTCCCTCCATTCCTCCATCCCTCTCTCTCCTACATTCCTCCATTCCTCCCTCCCTCTCTCTCCCTCCATTCCTCCATCCCTCCCTCCCTCCTCTCTCCTCCATCCCTCCCTCTCTCTCCTCCATTCCTCCCTCTCTCTCCTCCATCTCCCTCCATCCCTCTCTCTCTCTCCTCCATTCCTCCATCCCTCCCTCTCTCTCCTCCATTCCTCCATCCCTCCCTCTCTCTCCTCCATTCCTCCATCCCTCTCTCTCCTACATTCCTCCATTCCTCCCTCGCTCACTCCATCCCTCCATCCCTCCCCCCTCCATCCCTCCCTCCATCCCTCTCTCTCCTTCATCCCTCCCACCCTCCCTCCATCCCTCCCTCCCTCCCTCCCACCCTCCCTCCATCCCTCCCTCCATCCCTCTCTCTCCTTCATCCCTCCATCCCTCACTCCAACCCTCCCTCCCACCCTCCATCCCTCCCTCCATCCCTCCCTCTGTCAGTCCTCGAGGAAATCATCTGCCGATCTGACGGAGGAATAATAATGATAGAGAGAGAGAAACAGAAGAAAGGGAGGACGGGCGGTCGACAGGGGAGCAGGACCCTCTCTCTCTTTGTTATTCGCTTTGAATTAATGGGATTAATTTCCACACACACACACACACACACACACACACACACACACACACACAAGAGATATCACTTTCATTGTCATACACACACACACTCTTCCCTTTCATTTTTGCCAAGGCTGCATCATAAAATCTGTGTGTGTGTGTGTGTGTGTGCGTGTGTGTGTGTGTGTGTGTGTGTGTGTGTATGTGTGTGTGTGTATGTATGTGTGTGTGTGTGTGTGTGTATGTGTGTGTGTGTGTGTGTGTTGTGTGTGTGTGTGTGTGTGTGTGTGTGTATGTATGTGTGTGTGTGTGTGTGTGTGTGTGTGTGTGTGTGTGTGTGTGTGTGTGTGTGTGTGTGTGTGTGTGTGTGTGTGTGTGTGTGTGTGTATGTGTGTGTGTGTATGTATGTGTGTGTGTGTGTGTGTGTGTGTGTGTGTGTGTGTGTGTGTGTGTGTGTGTGTGTGTGTGTGTATGTATGTGTGTGTGTGTGTGTGTGTGTGTGTGTGTGTGTGTGTGTGTGTGTGTGTGTGTGTGTGTGCCTGAATGAAGTGAAGAGAGAACAGACAGGAGGAAGAGGAGGAGGGAAAAGTTGGAAGAGAGAAAAGAGAAAGGATGAAGAGGAAGAGCGGGACAAAGATGAAAGAAGAAAAGAAAAAGTAAAAGTAAAAAAGAAAGGCATGAAAAGAGGAAGAAGAATGGGAAGAAAAGGAAGGTAAAGAGCGAATGATTGTAAGGAAGAAGACGAGGAGAATAAAGAGCAAGAAAGAGAAGGAGAAGAGGAGGAGAAGAGGTTATGAGATGAGTTGAACAGAAGGAAGAAGAAGAGGATGGATAGAAGGAGGAGGAAGAAGAAGAGGATGAACAGAAGGAGGAAGAAGAAGAGGATAAACAGGAGGAGGAAGAAGAGGATGGACAGGAGGAGGAAGAGGAAGAAGAGGATGAAGAGAAGGAGGAAGAGGATGAACAGATGGAGGAAGAAGAAGAAGAGGATGAACAGGAGGAGGAAGAAGAGGATGAACAGAAAAAGAGGAAGATAAAGAGGATGAACAGAAGGAGGAAGAGGAAGAAGAGGATGAACAGATGGAGGAAGAGGAAGAAGAGGATGAACAGAAGGAGGAAGAGGAAGAAGAGGATGAACAGATGGAAGAAGAAGAAGCAGAGGATGAACAGGAGGAAGAGGAAGAAGAGGATGAACAGAAGGATGAAGAAGAAGAGGATGAAGAAGAAGAGGATGGACAGAAGGAGGAAGAGGAAGAAGAAGATGGACAGGTGGAGGAAGGAGAAGAAGAGGATGGACAGAAGGAGGAAGAAGAGGATGAACAGAAGGAGGAAGAAGAAGAAGAGGATGAACAGAAAGAGGAAGAAGAGGATGAACAGAAGAAGAAGAAGAGGATGAACAGAAAGAGGAAGAAGAGGATGAACAGAAGAAGAAGAAGAGAATGAACAGAAGGAGGAGGAAGAAGAAGAAGAGGATGAACAGAAGGAGGAAGAGGAAGAAGAGGATGGACAGAAGGAGGAAGAAGAGGATGAACAGGAGGAGGAAGAGGAACAGAAAAAGAGGAAGACAAAGAAGAGGAGATGGAGGAAGAGGAAGAAGAGGATGGACAGAAGGAAGAAGAGGAAGATAAAGAGGAGGGGGGCGACCATGTGGGGATTCAGCGGTGTTTTCTCATTCTGCTCGTGCGGAGCTTGTTGCCGCGACGCTGGCCGCGGCGTCTTCGGGGACGGCGCTCCTACAAGACAGAGATCAGGGCACAGAGGCGGCGCTGGGACCTCGTTATCTACGGCGCCGGAAACTTCCCCGTCTGAAGGACAAATGATTAATTAAAAAGAACAACTCACCTACACCTGAGATCTTTGGACAATACCCAGAGTGCCGAGCGTTTCCGTGTGTGTGTGTTTGACTGTGTATATGTGTGTGTCTGTGTGCATGTGTCTGTGTATGTATGTGTGTGTCTGTGTGTGTGCGCGCGTGTCTTTGTGTGTGTGTGTGTGTGTGTGTGTATCTGTGTGTGTGTGTGTGTGTATGTAGTGTGTGTGTGTGTATGTGTGTGTGTGTGTATCTGTGTGTGTGTGTGTGTGTGTGTGCGTGTGTGTATCTGTCTCTGTGTGTGTGTGTGTGTGTGTGTGTGTGGGAGTGTCTGTCTATGTGTGTGTGTGTCTGTCTATGTGTGTGTATCTCTGTGTGTGTGTGTGTGTGTGAGTGTGTGTGTGTCTGTCTATGTGTGTGTATCTGTGTGAGTGTGTGTGTGTCTATGTGTGTGTGTGTGTGTATCTCTGTGTGTGTGTGTGTGTGTGTGTGTGAGAGTGTGTGTGTGTCTGTCTATGTGTGTGTATCTGTGTGTGTGTGTGTGTGTCTGTCTGTCTATGTGTGTGTATCTGTGTGAGTGTGTATGTGTGTGTCTGTCTATGTGTGTGTATCTGTGTGAGTGTGTATGTGTGTGTCTGTCTATGTGTGTGTATCTGTGTGAGTGTGTATGTGTGTGTCTGTCTATGTGTGTGTATCTGTGTGTGTGTATCTCTGTGTGTGTGTATGTGTGTGTGGTGCAGTCTCACTGTAACAGTGTATCATCGCCCTACAGTCTAACAGCGCCGCTGGTTCAGAGAGCTCGTTGGGTCTGATAACGCTGACGTAGCAGCGGGCCGAACACCGAGCCAGCCACCGCAAGGTCGCCGCGACCTCCGCCAGACGCCGTCGCCATGCCGACGAAGCGCGGGCAGAGCTAGGAAGTTGCCAATTTAATTGGCTTAACGAGCGGGATACAATAGGGCGGATAAGACGGACACATGTAGCACATTAAGTGGCTGAGAACAAACTGGAGACTTAGAGAGTTTTAAAGCCTCCATACTCATCTTCATGATGTGCATGCATCTGTGTGTGTGTGTGCATGCATGTGTCTGTGTGTGTGTGTGTGTG
>CM057243.1:327495-329995 GCA_029931835.1 Etheostoma nigrum
GTATAGTAGGCCTATAGTATAGTATAGGGAAGTCTGTACAATATAGTACAGTAGTAGGCCTATAGTATAGTGTAGGGAAGTCTGGACTATAGTACAGTATAGTAGGCCTATAGTATAGTATAGGGAAGTCTGGACTATAGTACAGTAGTAGGCCTATAGTATAGGGAAGTCTGGACTTTAGTACTGTATAGTAGGCCTATAGTATAGTATAGGGAAGTCTGGACTATAGTACAGTATAGTAGGCCTATAGTATAGTATAGGGAAGTCTGGACTACAGTACAGTATAGTAGGCCTATAGTTTAGGGAAGTCTGGACTATAGTACAGTATAGTAGGCCTATAGTATAGTATAGGGAAGTCTGGACTATAGTACAGTAGTAGGCCTATAGTATAGTATAGGGAAGTCTGGACTATAGTACAGTATAGTAGGCCTATAGTATAGTATAGGGAAGTCTGGACTATAGTACAGTATAGTACAGTATAGTATAGTATAGTTTAGGGAAGTCTGGACTATAGTACAGTATAGTAGGCCTATAGTATAGTATAGGGAAGTCTGGACTATAGTACAGTATAGTAGGCCTATAGTATAGTATAGGGAAGTCTGGACTATAGTACAGTATAGTAGGGCTATAGTATAGGGACGTCTGGACTATAGTACAGTATAGTAGGCCTATAGTATAGTATAGGGAAGTCTGGACTATAGTACAGTATAGTAGGCCTATAGTATAGTATAGGGAAGTCTGGACTATAGTACAGTATAGTACAGTATAGTATAGTATAATATAGTATAGTATAGGGAAGTCTGGACTATAGTACAGTATAGTAGGCCTATAGTATAGGGAAGTCTGGACTATAGTACAGTATAGTAGGCCTATAGTTTAGTATAGGGAAGTCTGGACTATAGTACAGTATAGTAGGCCTATAGTATAGTATAGGGAAGTCTGGACTATAGTACAGTATAGTAGGCCTATAGTATAGGGAAGTCTGGACTATAGTACAGTATAGTAGGCCTATAGTATAGTATAGGGAAGTCTGGACTATAGTACAGTATAGTAGACCTATAGTATAGGGAAGTCTGGACTATAGTACAGTATAGTAGGCCTATAGTATAGGGAAGTCTGGACTATAGTACAGTATAGTAGGCCTATAGTATAGGGAAGTCTGGACTATAGTACAGTATAGTAGGCCTATAGTATAGGGAAGTCTGGACTATAGTACAGTATAGTAGACCTATAGTATAGTATAGGGAAGTCTGGACTATAGTACAGTATAGTAGGCCTATAGTTTAGTATAGGGAAGTCTGGAAGTCCGGGTAATTTCTTTCTTTCTTTCTCTTTCCTTCTTTCTTTCTTTCTTTCTTTCTTTCTTTCTTTCTTTCTTTCTTTCTTTCTTTCTTACTTTCCTTCTTTCTTTCTTTCTTTCTGTTAATACAAGTGCCAAATTAAATTCCAACACTGAAAAAAAATCAGTCTTTAATTTATTTTCGTTTGCTTTTATTTTGCTCCTTTCTGTTCTATCATCCGTTTGTCTTCCACCATCCAACAACTGCCTCTTTCTCTCTCTCTCCCTCCTTTCTTTCCATCTTCTCTCACACACACACACACACACACACACACACACACACACACACACACACACACACACCCCTCCGCTGGCTGTCCACAAATTAAAAGTTGAGTCTTGGACCTTGAGAAGTTCCCGTGTTATCGCGGCCGCTGTGACAGACTGATAGCGGAGAGGAGCGCTTTATTTGCCACCCGGAGCCGCCCTGTCCTCTGCTGTCATTATCTCCACGGCTGCGGCTCCCATTGTAAACAGCCCCGTCCTCGTTACCGAGCCTAATTAGAAAACTCTAATAATAATAGCCCGTGATTGGCTATTGTGTACTCTAAAGATTCCATTAAGAGCGCAGGGCGGCGGGGGGGGGGGGGGGGCGGTTTAATAAAACTTAACCAAACGGATCATTTTGTTTTAGTAATAATCCTCGGCTTCTGCAAAAGTTTCTTTGTTTGCCTCTAGTGGTTTTATTGCTTTTCTTCTAAAACACACTTAAGACACTGATTTAATTAATCTGGATCCTTTGTGGCTAATTCAGCCCTTGAGTGGAGAGTGTAGACTGTGTGTGTGTTTGTGTGTGTCTGTGTGTGTTTGCGTGCGTCTGTCTGTGTGTGTCTGCGTGCGTCTGTCTGTGTGTTTGTGTGTGTCTGTCTGTTTGTTTGTGTGTGTCCGTGTGTGTTTGCATGCGTCTGTCTGTGTGTGTCTGTGTGTGTTTGCGTGCGTCTGTCTGTGTGTTTGTGTGTGTCTGTGTGTGTTTGCGTGCGTCTGTCTGTGTGTTTGTGTGTGTCTGTGTGTGTTTGCGTGCGTCTGCCTGTGTGTTTGTGTGTGTCTGTGTGTGTCTGCGTGCGTCTGTCTGTGTGTGTCTGTGTGTCTGCGTGTGTTTGTGTGCGTCTGACTGTGTGTGTTTGTGTGCGTCTGTCTGTGTGTTTGTGTGTGTCTGTGTGT
>CM057243.1:332495-342495 GCA_029931835.1 Etheostoma nigrum
TTGCTAAGTTTGTACCTTAGGGAACAAAAATGGACCTGTATTGGACCTCTTTTTTTGACAGTGTACTTCTGGGTAATAACTCCCAACCCCTAACCCTGCAGCTGCCTCTCAGCCTCAGTTTGCCAGATATTAGTCAAATTGCGTCATGCGCTTTTCAAGATGACTCTCTTTAACTGCAAGAGGGGGGAGGAATGGGGGAGGAATGGGGGAGGGAGAGCTTCAAAAGAAACTCTCTCTCCACCAAGGTCATCTTGCATTTTAACTCCAATTTCAATACTTTATGAGCGTGACTGTAATTAAAAAGGATGGGGTCAGCTGCCTGATTTATTCCGACGGAGCAGCCGGCGAGGTGAGCCCGCTTAATAACTTTGAGACAAAGAAAGACACTTTATGGGGGAAATGAAGCAACTTTATGCTTGTTTTAAGCTGCGTGGAGTCCCAGATGGGCGGGGCTGGGGGACGGGGGGTTATAGTTTTATACCGGCAGTGGAGGAAAGGAACTACTAAAGTACATTTACTCAATACTGTACTTAAAGGTCCAGTGTGTGGGAATGTCTCCCGTCCAGCGTTGAGATCATAGATCACAATCAGCTCCATAAGGCAGCTCACAGGACGTCTTACAGCTACGGTGGCCTTCACGCTTCTAAAAGCCGTCTCTTGCTCTTTTCAATATACTTTTGCTTTTTCTGGACGAAGAAGAAGAAGAAGAAGAAGAAGACTCCTGATCCTGAAATATCCTGAAATGTGGATTTTGAATACATGTGGTCCTCCATGTGTCCTTCTTCTAACTTGCCGGGGCTTTGTTGTCCTCATGTTGTCCTCATGTTGTCCTCATGTTGTCTTCATGTCGTCCTCATGTTGCCCTCATGTTGTCTTCATGTCGTCCTCATGTTGCCCTCATGTTGTCTTCATGTTGTCCTCATGTTGTCCTCATGTTGTCCTTATGTTGTCTTCATGTTGTCCTCATGTTGTCCCCATGTTGTCCTCATGTTGTCCTCATGTTGCCCTCATGTTGTCCTCATGTTGTCTTTATGTTGTCCTCATGTTGTCTTTATGTTGTCCTCATGTTGTCCTCATGTTGCCCTCATGTTGTCTTCATGTTGTCCTCATGTTGTCTTTATGTTGTCCTCATGTTGTCCTCATGTTGCCCTCATGTTGTCTTCATGTTGTCCTCATGTTGTCCTCATGTTGCCCTCATGTTGTCCTCATGTTGTCTTTATGTTGTCCTCATGTTGTCTTTATGTTGTCCTCATGTTGTCCTCATGTTGCCCTCATGTTGTCTTCATGTTGTCCTCATGTTGTCCTCATGTTGTCCTCATGTCGTCCTCATGTTGCCCTCATGTTGTCCTCATGTTGTCCTTATGTTGTCTTCATGTTGTCCTCATGTTGTCCCCATGTTGTCCTCATGTTGTCCTCATGTTGTCCTCATGTTGTCCTCATGTTGTCTTTATGTTGTCCTCATGTTGTCCTCATGTTGTCTTCATGTTGTCCTCATGTTGTCTTCATGTTGCCCTCATGTTGTCTTCATGTTGTCCTCATGTTGTCCTCATGTTGTCCTCATGTTGTCTTCATGTTGTCCTCATGTTGTCTTCATGTTGTCCTCATGTTGTCCTCATGTTGTCTTTATGTTGTCCTCATGTTGTCCTCATGTTGTCTTCATGTTGTCCTCATGTTGTCTTCATGTTGCCCTCATGTTGTCTTCATGTTGTCCTCATGTTGTCCTCATGTTGTCTTCATGTTGTCTTCATGTTGCCATCATGTTGCCCTCATGTTGTCCTCATGTTGTCTTCATGTTGTCCTCATTTTGCCCTCATGTTGTCCTCATGTTGTCCCCATGTTGTCCTCATGTTGTCCTATATCAGTGTTCTTTTTAACTCCCCAAAATAACATGATTGATTCCACCCAACGCTCTTTGCCAAGTACAAATCTCTACTTTCATTAATTTTGGGGCGTCTTATTCAATTTTATAGCATTGTAAGACAAATGGAAGTGTTTTTGAAGTAGTATTGAGTAAAAGTTGACATATTCCAGTCTGTGATTATCATCAACATCCATTCCTTTAATTTTAGTCTCAATAATTCCTAATTTCTGCTTTTCTAACTCAAACATTAGGTATAATTTCCTATAAATGAGGTTTATTGACCATAAATTCCAAAAATAACTCTAACACTAAAGTTAATGAGTGTCACGTAGTGTTGAAAACGTCAAAAAACATCAAAAACATCGATAAAAAGCGTAAAAAAAAATTGTTGATTTAAAATTTTGAGGGGAAGACAACTCGAGGGACATTATTGCAACATGTCCCATAGTGATCATGTTTGTTCGTTGAATGTTAATGAATGGAAACACCTTAAAATGTCTCAAATCAATTCCAACATACCAATTAGATCTCAAAGCAGCGTCATGTGACGTCATCACCGCAGGGTTTTGATTGGCCGTCGGATGGAAACACACTTTCACCAGATTTATTCACAGGAGTTTTATTACCAAACTCATAATAATTTGACTGACACCTGGAGGGAAACTAGTGTCTCTGAACACAAATGAACACCTGATATAAGCCCCGCCTCCTCCTGGGAGACACTCATACAGATTCCTACCAGCCCTCCTCCCTCCATCCTCCTCCTCCTCCTCCTCCTCTCTTCCTCCAGACTAATTAACATGACAGAACACATACATGAATCCTAATCCTCCCTCGTTCCTCTCATCGCCGGGGATCACTCCTTCACATCCACACATGTCCGTCTGAAGCGTCTCCCGCCCGTCGCTCGCTCTTTCTCTGGACAAATTAACATTGCTAAGCACTCATGCACATGCAAACACGTCCCTACGTCCCCTGCTGTCTCTTTCTTCCCGTCCATCTCTTCTTGCTCTCTAGACAAATTAACATGGTAGAACAAACACCTTTGTCCTCCTCCTCCTCTCCCCTTCTTCTTCCTTCCTTTTGCTCTTTTCTCTCTCTCTCTCTCTCTCTGCACTGTCAAAATAAGAGGTCCAATACAGGTCCCTTTTTGTTCCCTAAGGTACAAACTTAGCAAATGTTCCCTTAAAAGTACAAAAATGTATCTTGAAGGTACATTTCTGCACCTTCCGTTGTACAGTGTGTACTTTCTGAGGTGTAAGGTACATATTTGTACCTTTAAGGTACATTATTGATCCTCAAAGGTTTAATATTGTCCCTTAGAAGGTACAAACAGGCAGGGCTGTAGTCAGGACCACCTTAGTCGAGTCCAAGACAAGTCCAAGACCAGGACTAGTCGAGTCCGAGTCAAGACCGAGTCCAGGACCGAATAAAGGTCTTATGCATGACAGTACCAAGACAATCATTTTGGGTTTCCCTTTCCCTCCAATATTATTATCAACATAATAAAGACACCTGGACTCGGTCCAGACCAAAAGCCATATTGGGCAAGACCAGTGGCCGAGACCGAGACAAGTCCGAGTCCAAATACTAGCGAGTCCGAGACAAGTCCGAGACCATAGAAAAATGGTCTTGAGTCCGGACTCGAGTCCAAGACCGGACTCGAGTACTACAGCCCTGCAAACAGCTAAGGTCCAAATGTGATCCTCTTATTCAAGGTACAACAATGTCCCTTTGAGGGTACCCCCCCAGGGACAAGCTCTTGTTCCTCAAAGGTCCTGGTTTGTACTTTTTTTTTGGACAGTGTGGTCAAATGAACTTCGGGAATCACTGAGACATTCACATACACCTCCGTCCCCCTTTCTCTTCCTCCTCAGCGTCTTCATATCTCTCTCTCTGTGCGTTGGGAAACACCCGTCTGTGTTTCTAGATCTTTCTCTCCAGACAACACTGACATTGACGGACACGTTTATGTCCTCTCATCCAACCATCCATCCATCCTCTCGTCTGTCTCTCCGCCCCCGGTTTGGTGCGAGGGGGAGGCTCGGTTAGAGGTTTGCCGAAAGTCAAAGGGGGGAAAAAAAAAAGGAGAAGAAGAACAAAAAAAGCTCAAACGTGGAACTCCAATTAATTTAAAGCCGCCCCTCACCCATCACCATGCAGCACCAATCAGCCCAGAATAAATCGGCGGCAGATCTAATTACCGCGGCGTCTCCGAAGACCCGCGGCCGCCGCGAAGCCAATCTTCCCTCTCCTTGTTTGAACAGGCTGATGAACTAAGGGACTCGATGGATATCAAGTCATTTTGTTTAATTTATAAATGGATTTTCCCCTAATACTTAAATTATCATCAGCATGTGAGAGAGAGAGAGAGAGAGAGAGAGACGGAGCGAGAGAGAGAGACAGAGAGAGAGACAGAGACACACACAGCGAGAGACAGAAAGAGAGAGACAGAGACACAGAGAGAGAGAGACACAAAGAGAGAGAGACACAGACACACAGCGAGAGACAAACAGAGAGAGACAGAGGGAGACACAGAGAGACACAGAGAGTGAGAGAGAGAGAGACAGAGAGAGAGACACAGAGAGAGAGAGACAGAGAGAGAGACACAGAGAGAGACAGAGAGAGAGAGAGACAGAAAGAAAGAGACAGAGAGAGAGACACAGACACACAGCGAGAGACAGACAGAGAGAGACAGAGAGAGACACAGAGAGAGAGAGAGAGACAGAGAGAGAGACAGAGACACAGAGAGAGAGACAGAGAGAGAGAGAGACAGAAAGAGATGGACAGAGAGAGAGAGAGAGAGACGGAGAGAGACAGAGAGAGAGAGACAGAGAGAGAAAGACAGAGAGAGACACAGAGAGACACAGAGACAGAGAGAGAGACAGAGACACAGAGAGAGAGACACAGAGAGACACAGAGACAGACAGAGAGACAGAGACACAGAGAGAGAGACACAGAGAGAGAGAGAGACAGAGAGAGAGACAGGGAAAGAGACAGTTAGGCAGACAGACAGAAAGAGACAGAGAAACGAGAGGGAGACACAGACAGACAGAGATAGAGAGACAAGAGACACAGCGAGAGACAGAGAGAGAGAGAAGCACAATTAAAAGCATTTGTAAGGTAAAAAGTACCGAACATGTTGTGGTGCAGGAGAAGATGGAGGGATAAATAGATGGAGGGATAAATAGATGGAGGGATACAAAGATGGAGGGATAAATAGATGGAGGGATACAAAGATGAAGGGATAAATAGATGGAGGGATAAAAGCAGGGACGAGGGTGCAATGTGGCGCACTAATGCCATACCAGCTAACAGCAAGGAATGCTGGATATCGGGGTATCAGTGACATCACCGGGTACGTCCCAGGTCCTGAAACCCCCTCCTGCCTCCGCCCTTTCATTGCCTACCTGGTTCGGGTGTCTCCGAGTGCGAGGACGACGAAGCCGAGGACGCCCCGTCTTCGTGGACGGCTCCCTGGGACAGAGACATCCCTCGGCCCGGGGGGAGCTTCATGCCGAGCTGCTCGGCCGTCTCCACGTGGTCGCCCGGGTGGACGTAGTCGAAGACACTGCTGCCCGTCAGCTCCACCTGCAGGGGGGGAGAGGGGGAGGGAGGGAGAGAGAGGGAGGGAGGGGGAGGGAGAGAGAGAGAGGGAGGGAGAGAGTTTTAAGACAGATGTTACTCATGAGACATACCCAGTGACATCATATACCACCTTACCTAGAGATAGATAGATGGATAAATAGATGGATAGATAGATAGTTAGATAGATAGATAGCATGGGGACAACATGAAGACAGCATGAGGACAGCATGAGGACAACATGAGGACAACATGGGGACAACATGAAGACAGCATGAGGACAGCATGAGGACAACATGAGGACAACATGAAGACAACATGAGGACAACATGAGAACAACATGAGGACAACATGAAGACAACATGGGGACAACATGAGGACAACATGAGGACAACATGAAGACAACATGAGGACAACATGAGGACAACATGAGGACAACATGAAGACAACATGAAGACAACATGGGGACAACATGAAGACAACATGAGGACAGCATGAGGACAACATGAAGACAACATGGGGACAACATGAAGACAGCATGAGGACAACATGAGGACAACATGGGGACAACATGAGGACAACATGGGGACAACATGAGGGACAACATGAGGACAACATGAGGGACAACATAAGGGCAACATGAGGACAACATGAGGGCAACATGAGGACATCATGAGGACAACATGAGGACAACATGGGGACAACATGAGGACAACATGAAGGCAACATGAGGGCAACATGGGGACAACATGAGGACAACATGAGGGCAACATGAAGACAACATGGGGACAACATGAGGACAACATGGGGACAACATGAAGACAACATGAGGACAACATGAAGACAACATGAAGACAACATGAGGACAACATGAGGACAACATGGGGACAACATGAAGACAACATGAGGACAACATGAGGACAACATGAGGACAACATGAGGGCAACATGGGGACAACATGAGGACAACATGAGGGCAACATGAAGACAACATGGGGACAACATGAGGACAACATGGGGACAACATGAAGACAACATGAGGACAACATGAAGACAACATGAAGACAACATGAGGACAACATGAGGACAACATGGGGACAACATGAAGACAACATGAGGACAACATGAGGACAACATGAGGACAACATGAAGACAACATGAGGACAACATGAGGACAACATGAGGACAACATGGGGACAACATGAGGACAACATGGGGACAACATGAGGGACAACATGAGGACAACATGGGGACAACATGAGGGACAACATGAGGAGAACATGAGAACAACATGAGGACAACATGAGGACAACATGAGGACAACATGAGGGTTAAAGTCTCCCTCCTTCACAAAGTTGACTCTGCGCTCTTTCCCCTCTACTTCTAACACCCTGTCTTCCTTTTCTCTCGCGTCTTCCCCCTCTCTTTTCCTCTCCTCGTCTTCCACGCCATCTTCCTCTGCCCCCGCCTTCTTTTTCCTAATCCGTCCCTCGGCGGATGAACGGCGGCTTTTCATTCCCACGGAAAAGTGAAGGAATAAGCTTCTTCTTATTAAATCAACACAGAGTCCCTTCACCTTAAAGACTCTCATTAGCGCCGATACGAGCGGATTTGTCTTCGTTAATTGGGGATGAGACGTAGGGAGCGCCGCCAAAAACCTCGCCGCTACGCTACACAGACGCACACACACACACACACACACACACACACACACACACACACACACACACACACACGCACACACACAGATGCATCTCAAGGTTACAGAAACACACAAACACTTTTACTTTTGGCGTAATTAACATGCACACTCACAATTAAGAGCGCAATTTTCAACGGGATCAGGTGGAGGACGAAGCGTATCAAAAACAATGTGCAGATTTATTTCCTAATGCGAATCTGGTTACGTACTGTAAGAGTGTGTCAGTCTGTGTGTGTGTGTGTGTGTGTGTGTGTGTGTGTGTGTGTGTGTGTGAGGTTTTTGGGGGTCCACTGGGACAAAGGGGATTACATGGGTGTAATCCCCTTTAATAAGAAATCCCTTTTAAGCAATTTAGTCCCCTCATAAAGTCTCATCTGGAGCAGAAAGTGATGATTAAGAAATGAGTCTGATCACTGAATATACCACACACACACACACACACACACACAGGCCCGCAGACCCTGGTGCACCATGGGAGTTAGTGTTCATGTTTACACGTTACAGTGCTAATTGGATCTACATTGTTCCTCCTCGCAATAACACGCCGACTTTTAATCAATTAAAACTTGGCACAACTGTTTTGCAAGTCACTGCTGGAGCTAATTACAGCGAGGGAACAACGCAGACATGGAACTAGACATTCAGACAGTTACAGTGCTGCAACACGTTAAGGCAATTAACACACAAAAAGACTGCAAAAAAGCACATTACTGTAGGCTAACATGCAGCGGTGTGAAGCGCAGACGCAGCAGAGAGAGAGAGAGAGAGCAACGGCTCAGGATCCACTCGTTGGTAAAATGCCGAATGAAGTTGAGGCTTTTCGCACATCTGTGACAAAGCACTTCACAAAGTGTCAAAATGTGTAAGTGTCAAAATGTGAAAGTGTCAAAATGTGTAAATGTCAAAATGTGTAAGTGTCAAAATTTGTAAATGTCAAAATGTGTAAATATCAAAATGTGTAAGTGTCAAAATGTGTAGGCCTAAGTGTCAAAATGTATAAGTGTCAAAATGTGTAAGTGTCAAAATGTGTAAGTATCAAAATGTGTAAGTGTCAAAATGTCAAAATGTGTAAGTATCAAAATGTGTAAGTGTCAAAATGTGTAAGTATCAAAATGTGTAAATGTCAAAATGTGTAAATATCAAAATGTGTAAGTGTCAAAATGTGTAGGCCTAAGTGTCAAAATGTATAAGTGTCAAAATGTGTAAGTATCAAAATGTGTAAGTATCAAAATGTATAAATGTCAAAATGTGTAAGTGTCAAAATGTGTAAGTATCAAAATGTGTAAGTGTCAAAATGTGTATGTGTCAAAATGTGTAAGTATCAAAATGTGTAAGTATCAAAATGTGTAAGTGTCAAAATGTGTAAGTGTCAAAATGTCAAAATGTGTAAGTATCAAAATGTGTAAGTGTCAAAATGTGTAAGGATCAAAATGTGTAAGTGTCAAAATGTGTAAGTATCAAAATGTGTAAGTGTCAAAATGTGTAAGTATCAAAATGTGTAAATGTCAAAATGTGTGAGTGTCAAAATGTGTAAGTGTCAAAATGTGTAAGTATCAAAATGTGTAAGTGTCAAAATGTGTAAGTGTCAAAATGTGTAAATGTCAAAATGTGTAAGTATCAAAATGTGTAAGTATCAAAATGTGTAAGTGTCAAAATGTGTAAGTATCAAAATGTGTAAATGTCAAAATGTGTAAAGATCAAAATGTGTAAAGATCAAAATGTGTAAGTGTCAAAATGTGTAAGTGTCAAAATGTGTAAAGATCAAAATGTGTAAGTGTCAAAATGTGTAGGCCTAAGTGTCAAAATGTATAAGTGTCAAAATGTGTAAGTGTCAAAATGTGTAAGTATCAAAATGTATAAATGTCAAAATGTGTAAGTGTCAAAATGTCAAAATGTGTAAGTGTCAAAATGTGTAAGGATCAAAATGTGTAAGTGTCAAAATGTGTAAGGATCAAAATGTGTAAGGATCAAAATGTGTAAGTATCAAAATGTGTAAGTGTCAAAATGTGTAAATGTCAAAATGTGTAAAGATCAAAATGTGTAAAGATCAAAATGTGTAAGTGTCAAAATGTGTAAGTGTCAAAATGTGTAAGTGTCAAAATGTGTAAGTATTAAAATGTGTAAGTGTCAAAATGTGTAAAGATCAAAATGTGTAAAGATCAAAATGTGTAAGTGTCAAAATGTGTAAGTGTCAAAATGTGTAAAGATCAAAATGTGTAAGTATCAAAATGTGTAGGCCTAAGTGTCAAAATGTATAAGTGTCAAAATGTGTAAGTGTCAAAATGTGTAAGTATCAAAATGTGTAAGTGTCAAAATGTGTAAGTGTCAAAATGTCAAAATGTGTAAGTGTCAAAATGTGTAAGGATCAAAATGTGTAAGTGTCAAAATGTGTAAGGATCAAAATGTGTAAGGATCAAAATGTGTAAGTATCAAAATGTGTAAGTGTCAAAATGTGTAAATGTCAAAATGTGTAAAGATCAAAATGTGTAAAGATCAAAATGTGTAAGTGTCAAAATGTGTAAGTGTCAAAATGTGTAAGTGTCAAAATGTGTAAGTATTAAAATGTGTAAGTGTCAAAATGTGTAAGTGTCAAAATGTGTAAGTATCAAAATGTGTAAGTGTCAAAATGTGTAAGTATCAAAATGTGTAAATGTCAAAATGTGTAAGTGTCAAAATGTATAAGTGTCAAAATGTGTAAGTGTCAAAATGTGTAAGTATCAAAATGTATAAGTGTTAAAATGTGTAAGTGTCAAAATGTGAAAGTGTCAAAATGTGTAAGAATCAAAATGTGTAAGTGTCAAAATGTGTAAGTGTCAAAATGTGTAAATGTCAAAATGTGTAAGTGTCAAAATG
>CM057243.1:357495-367495 GCA_029931835.1 Etheostoma nigrum
CGGACTTGTCTCGGTCTCGCTAGTATTTGGACTCGGACTCGTCGCGGACTCGCTAGTATTTGGACTCGGACTTGTCTCGGACTCGGACTTGTCGCGGACTCGCTAGTATTTGGACTCTGACTTGTCTCGGACTCAGACTTTTCTCGGACTCGCTAGTATTTGGACTCGGACTTGTCTCGGACTCGCTAGTATTTGGACTCTGACTTGTCTCGGTCTTGCTAGTATTTGGACTCGGACTTTTCTCGGACTCGCTACTATTTGGATTCGGACTTGTCTCGGTCTCGCTAGTATTTGGACTCGGACTTGTCTCGGACTCGCTAGTATTTGGATTCGGACTTGTCTCGGTCTCGCTAGTATTTGGACTCAGACTTGTCTTGGTCTCACTAGTATTTGGACTCGGACTTGTCTCGGACTCGGACTTGTCACGGACTCGCTAGTATTTGGACTCAGACTTGTCTCGGACTCAGACTTGTCGCGGACTCGCTAGATTTGACTCAGCTTGTCTCGGACTCGCTAGTATTTGGATTCAGACTTGTCTCGGTCTCGCTAGTATTTGGTCTCGGACTTGTCTCGGTCTCGCTAGTATTTGGACTCGGACTTGTCTCGTCTCGGCCACTGGTCTGGCCCAATATGGCTTCTGGTCTGGACCGAGTCCAGGTGTCTTTATTATGTTGATAATAATATTGGAGGGAAAGTGAAACCCAAAATGATTGTCTTGATACTGTCATGCATAAGACCTTTTTTCTGTCCTGGACTCGGTCTTGACTTGGACTCAAACCTTTTTGGACTCGGTCTTGAATTGGACTCGACTAGTCCTGGTCTTGGACTTGACAAAGGTGGTCTTGACTACAGCCCTGACACACACACACACACACACACACACACACACACACACACACAGCATCTGCATATGTGTTCCATGTTCCCCGATGCATTCAGGGTGCATGAAACTCACGCGCTCATAACAGACCCGGGTGCACAAATCATCTCAATATCATCTGTACTATATGGTTACTTACTATTGCTTTATTAATTAATTACATTATTCTATTTAATTTCACGTCAATTAATCACTTACATTGCAATTTTTTTGTACTACGGCCACCTAACTTTACTTAACAATATCTTTTACATAATGCCACTTTACATTCATTCAGTACTTTTTGCACATTGTCTGTTGTTTGTCTGTTGTTTGTCTGTTGTTTGTCTGTTGTTTGTCTGTTGTTTTTGTTATTTTTACTGTAGCAAATTGCTGCTGTAATAAGGGAATTTCCCCATTGTGGGATGAATAAAGTACTATGTGATGTAAATCCCTCCTTATAATCGCCAATCAATTCATCGGTTTTCTGCATTTAAAAAGCAGGTGTATCACTATCCATAGGGGTCACACACACACACACACACACACACACACACACACACACACACACACACACACACACACACACACACACACACACACAGAGCGGTGGTCACATCCAGTTATGCTGACAGGGCCTAGCATCTGCTCGGCGGCTGCAGAATGACACCCATTTGCACTTAAATGAGTGGATTTAAGTGGCGCGCTCGGCCATATGTGATCCCAATGTCTTCATCCTGCATTACACGAGGAGGATGAGAGGATGAGAGGGAGATGAGAGACGGGGGAGGAGGTGGGGAGATGGAGAGAGGAGCAACCACAAGAGACGGGGGCGGAGGGGGCGAGCGAGATTAGGACCGACAGAAAGAGAGAGAGAGAGAGATAAGTGGGGAAAAAGAGGCATAAGAAGAAAGAAATGGATCTGTAATGAGAGAGAGATGGAGCTGAGAGGGAGAGGTTAGTAGAGAGAGAGAGAGAGAGAAAGGATAGAGGAGAAAGAAAGAGGGAGGATTACAGCGTGAGAGGAGAGGAAAGGAAAGAGCATCGGCTCTTTAACAAACAGCAGTGGAAGATCCTTAAATAAAAGAACTAATACCACACAGATTCTGCAATTATAATATTATAAAAATAGTTATATAAGCTTAAAAATAACCCTTGTGTTGTCTTCCCGTCGTTCTGCAACTTTGTGGTTTTTATGGGAAGTTTTTGTCAATTTTGTTCCAATTTTTTTGTTTATTTTTAATTATGTTTTTGTCAATTTTGTCAATGTGGTTTTTTTTGGTGCTTTTTCTGATTTTTTTGGTCACTTTTTATAATACTTCTATATCTATAATCTATAATATAAATCTATAATACTACTGTGATTTCTACTGTAATACTCAGACTACTGTGATTTCTACTGTAGAACTACTTGAGATTCTACTGTGATTTCTACTGTAATACTGAGACTACTGTGATTTCTACATTCTACTGTAATACTCAGTCTACTGTGATTTCTACTGTAATACTGAGACTACTGTGATTTCTACTGTAATACTCAGTCTACTGTGATTTTCAGTAATACTCAGACTACTGTGATTTCTACTGTAATACTCAGACTACTGTGATTTCTACTGTAATACTCAGACTACTGTGATTTCTAATGTAATACTCAGACTACTGTGATTTCTAATGTAATACTCGGACTACTGTGATTTCTACTGTAACACTGAGACTACTGTGATTTCTACTGTAATACTGAGTCTACTGTGATTTTCAGTAATACTCAGACTACTGTGATTTCTACTGTAATACTCAGACTACTGTGATTTCTAATGTAATACTCAGAATACTGTGATTTCTACTGTAATACTCAGTCAACTGTGATTTTCAGTAATACTCAGACTACTGGGATTTCTACTGTAATACTCAGTCAACTGTGATTTTCAGTAATACTCAGACTACTGTGATTTCTACTGTAATACTCAGTCTACTGTGATTTTCAGTAATACTCAGACTACTGTGATTTCTACTGTAATACTCAGACTACTGTGATTTCTACTGTAATACTCGGACTACTGTGATTTCTACTGTAATACTCTGTCTACTGTGATTTCTACTGTAACACTGAGACTACTGTGATTTCTACTGTAATACTCAGACTACGGTGATTTCTACTGTAATACTCAGACTACGGTGATTTCCACTGTAATACTCAGACTACGGTGATTTCTACTGTACTACTACTGTGATTGTAACTTATTTCTTTCTACACTTTTCTTGAAGTTTTTATCCATTTTATTCAAAGTTTTTTTGTCTCTTTACTGTGAAATCTAAAGGAAATAACTGGAGATTTCACAGCCATTATTCACAGTGTCCTCCCTCCCTTTCACACCTTCTTTCCCTTCCTCCTCTTTTTTGTCTCTCCCCCTTTCCCCATTCCCTTCCTCACCACCTCCGTCTCTATCCTCCTCCCTTCCCATTCTCTTCTTTCCATCGCTAGCTGTTTTCCTCTCTTCTCCTCCCTCTAACTGTCCCTCCCCATCACATCCCTTTATCTCCCCTCTTCCCTGTCTCATCTTTTCTCCTCTCCCTCTTCTCCTCTTCCATCTCTCATCCTTCACAACTTTCTCCCCTGGGCTGATCTCTCCCTCCCCTTTTTCTTCTCTCCCCTCCAGCTCATCTCTTTCCATCTCTCCCCTCCTTTCTCCTTCCCTCTCTACCTCCTCTCCCCTGACTAATCTCCCTCCCTCCCTCTTCTCTCCTCCTCCAGGTGTTTTGCAGGGATAAAGGATTGATGAAGCCATCAACTCTCTGCTCTTGACATTTACAAAAACCCTCCAAGCAAACGCCCCCCCCTCTCTCTCTCTCTCTCCCTCTCTCTCTCTCTCTCTCTCTCTCTCTCTCTCTCTCTCTCGTTATCTCGCTGCAAAGCTTGCCGCCCGCCCGACCACATCATTAAGACCCAGTAATTAGGGCTCATTTGTAAAGCCAGTGTAAATAATAGTCGGGATATCACTCACACCGAGGCGTAAACTAGACATTTGTGTGTGTGTCTGTGTGTGTGTGTGTGTGTGTGTGTGTGTGTGTGTGTATGTGTGTGTGTGTGTGTGTGTGTGTGTGTGTGTGTGTGTGTGTGTGTGTGTGTGTGTGTGTGTGTGTGTGTGTGTGTGTGTGTGTGTGTGTAGTGTGTGTGTGTGTGTGTGTGTGTGTGTGTGTGTGTGTGTGTGTGTGTGTGTGAGAAAGAGTTTAAAAAGTTGGTTGTGAAACAGAGAAAGTGTGTGTGTGATTTGTGAGCAAGAGAGATAGAGGCAGACGTGTATTTAGAAGACCTGAATTAATCATTTTGAGAGTGTGTGTGTGTGTGTGTGTGTGTGTGTTTGTATATGAGTGTGTGTGTCTGTGTGTGTGTGTGTGTGTGTATGAGTGTGTCTCAGGGATGACAGGAGGCATTAGGAAATTAGCGTCTGTGTCATTAGCGAGCAAGAAAGGTGTGTGGAGTGAAAGGGTCTTAGATTTAATGTGTGTGTGTATTTAGGTGTGTGTATTTGTGTGTGTGTATTTGTGTGTGTGTGTGTGTGTGTTTCGGGATCTTTTCATTAGGTTGTCTCTGTGTTTTGCACCCAGGGCTTTTCGGGGAACGACGGTAAAGTAAGTCACTGTATCTATCAAGAAAGTAAAGGACATGTCTCCTCTCTAAATGGGACATTTTGGGACTGATCGGTGGGACAGCTGTGGACGAAGTCCACACAGAGACACACTGGTAAGAGATACTGAGGTGTAACCACGTATCGGCTGATTTAAACAGCTCACATTACTGTATTGTAAGAGCTAACTTCATTTCCTATTGGATGAGGCCTTTCCCTTCCAGAGACTATTCAGCCGAGCCGCCGTCGCCGAGACGACCGCGACCTTCCCCAGAACGTCCTTAGAAAAGTCCTCAATGTGTTCCCTAAATCCTCAGGCATCCTTAACCCTCCTGTTGTCCCCATGTTGCCCTCATGTTGTCCTCATGTCGTCCTCATGTTGTCTCCATGTTGCCCCCATGTTGTCCTCATGTCGTCCTCATGTTGTCTCCATGTTGTCTTCATGTTGTCCTCATGTTGTCTTCATGTTGTCTTCATGTCGTCCTCATGTTGTCTTCATGTCGTCCTCATGTTGTCTCCATGTTGTCTTCATGTTGTCTCCATGTTGCCCTCATGTTGTCTTCATGTTGTCCGCATGTTATCCTCATGTTGTCTTCATGTTGTCCCCATGTTATCCTCATGTTGTCTCCATGTTGCCCTCATGTCGTCTTCATGTTGTCTCCATGTTGTCTTCATGTTGTCTCCATGTTGCCCTCATGTTGTCTTCATGTTGTCCCCATGTTATCCTCATGTTGTCTTCATGTTGCCCTCATGTTGTCCTCATGTTGTCCCCATGTTGTCCTCATGTTGTCTTCATGTTGCCCTCATGTTGCCCTCATGTTGTCTTCATGTTGTCCTCATGTTGTCCCCATGTTGTCCCCATGATGTCCTCATGTTGTCTTCATGTTGCCCTCATGTTGCCCTCATGTTGTCTTCATGTTGTCCTCATGGTGTCTTCATGTTGTCTTCATGTTGTCCTCATGGTGTCTTCATGTTGTCCTCATGTTGTCTTCATGTTGCCCTCATGTTGTCCTCATGTTGTCTCCATGTTGCCCTCATGTCGTCCTCATGTTGTCTTCATGTTGTCCTCATGTTGTCTCCATGTTGCCCTCATGTCGTCCTCATGTTGTCTTCATGTTGTCTTCATGTTGCCCTCATGTTGTCCTCATGTTGTCCCCATGTTGTCCCCATGTTGTCCTCATGTTGTCCCCATGTTGTCCTATGTTGACTTTTTCGGAGCTTTTATACATCTCCGTGATGTTGTTTTTTGGAGAAAGGGGGTCCGATCCGACCCGAGGACACCAGGAGGGTTGCCGACTGATCTGAGTTGCAGGTGAGGCGTTGCAGGTGCTTTCCATCAGACGCCGGCTGCCAGAAGGTCAGCTGTTCCGTGGCTCTCGGCTTCGGATCGATTCCCATCGATCCGCGGCGCCGCCCCAACGCCAGGTGTCAATCAATCCGGGCTCGTCCATAAAAATGATCGCTTGTCGATGTGTTTATTTGCATTTAATGATTAATTACCATTCCCGGGGCACGCGCACGCACTTTACCTCTCCCCTTATTCATATTGGGGTCAGTCTCCCTCTCTCACCTCCTGCACTCCCCCGCCTCCCCCCTCTGATCCAACATGTTCAGAATAAGACAGAAATTAGAGGGTTGACTCTCCTTCCTTCCATCTTCCTCTCTTGCTTATATTATATATTACTAAACTTCTCTTTATTAATCCTTTTGGGATGACTCCCGCAAGGAAATTGAAATTTCCAGCATCAGTTTTTAGCAAAATTAATACAGTATAGAGAGAAAAAAGAGGAAGACAGTATAAAGATAACAGTAATAATAATAATAATGACAATAAAAAAAAACTTTGGCTATAAAAATGTCGTTTTATAGCCAAATGCTAAAAATTTGAATAAAACACCCAAAGTAGAGATCCGATCTTTTATCCGCGTTGTATGGGATCATCCATCCATGTTATCATTGGGTAATTTAAATTAGGACTAGGACTAAAACAGAAATCTATATTTGTGAGATAGATATTTTGACCCAAAGACAACACGAGGAGTAGACATTAAACATATCACACACACACACACACACACACACACACACAAACATACACACACACACAAACATACACGCGCACACACACACAAACATGCACGCGCACACACACACACACACACACACATACACACACAAACACACAAACATGCACACACACACACACACACACATACACATGCACACACACACACACACACACACACACACACACACACAAACATGCACACACACACACACACACACACACACACACACACACACACACATGCACACACACACACACACACACACACACACACATACACAAACATGCACACGCACACACAAATACACACACAAACATGCACACACACACACACAAACATGCACACACACACACACACACAAACATGCACACACACACACACAAACATGCACACACACACACAAACATGCACCACACACACACACACACACACACACACACACACAATTCTTTCTCACTTCAATAAAACAAGCATCAATTTTGGTCTCCGACGGCAACGCTGATGTCTTTACAGCCTCCACAGCATCAAAGTAACGGCCGGCTGTAAATCTGGACCCTGGGGGGGGGGAGGTAGAGGAGAGGAAGTGATGAAGATAAGAAGAGGAAAACAAGAGAAGAGAGGATACAGGGATGGAAAGGTGAGTAAAGGCAAGACGGATAAGAGGAGAAAGATACAGGCGGGGGGGCAACACACTTCCTAATGAACGTCAATAATGAATGAAAAATAATTTAAAAATCAAATAACACGACGTAACACTAACTTATTAACTTTAGTTTTACAGTTATTTTAGGAATTTATGGTCAATAAACCTCATTTATAGGAAATTATACCTAATGTTTGAGTTAGAAAAGCAGAAATTAGGAATTATTGAGACTAAAATTAAAGGAATGGATGTTGATGATAATCACAGACTGGAATATGTCAACTTTTACTCAATACTATTTCAAAAACACTTCCATTTGTTTTACAATGCTATAAAATTGAATAGGACGCCCCAAAATGAATGAAAGTAGAGATTTGTACTTGGCAAAGAGCGTTGGGTGGAATCAATCATGTTATTTTGGGGAATTAAAAAGAACATTGATATAGGACAACATGGGGACAACATGAGGACAACATGAGGACAACATGAGGACAACATGGGGGCAACATGAGGACAACATGAGGACAACCTGAGGACAACATGAGGACAACCTGAGTACAACATGAGGACAACCTGAGGACAACATGAGGACAACCTGAGGACAACATGAGGACAACCTGAGGACAACATGAGGACAACCTGAGTACAACATGAGGACAACACGAGGACAACACGAGGACAACCTGAGGACAACATGAAGACAACATGAGGACAACATGAAGACAACAAGAAGACAACATGAAGACAACATGAGGACAACATGGGGACAACATGGGGACAACCTGAGGACAACCTGAGGACAACCTGAGGACAACATGAGGACAACCTGAGGACAACCTGAGTACAACCTGAGGACAACCTGAGGACAACCTGAGGACAACATGAGTACAACATGAGGACAACATGAAGACAACATGAAGACAACATGAGGACAACATGGGGACAACATGAGGGCAACATGAGGACAACCTGAGGACAACATGAGGACAACCTGAGTACAACATGAGGACAACCTGAGGACAACATGAGGACAACCTGAGGACAACATGAGGACAACCTGAGGACAACATGAGGACAACCTGAGTACAACATGAGGACAACACGAGGACAACACGAGGACAACCTGAGGACAACATGAAGACAACATGAGGACAACATGAAGACAACAAGAAGACAACATGAAGACAACATGAGGACAACATGGGGACAACATGGGGACAACCTGAGGACAACCTGAGGACAACCTGAGGACAACATGAGGACAACCTGAGGACAACCTGAGTACAACCTGAGGACAACCTGAGGACAACCTGAGGACAACCTGAGGACAACATGAGTACAACATGAGTACAACATGAGGACAACATGAGGACAACACGAGGCGGGTTAACACCCTGATGACCTTTAACCATCACTCCCGCCTCTTATGCATGAAAAGAGGAGCGAGACGAGTGAAGCTTAATAACCTGTTGAGAGAGTGTGTGTGTGTGTGTGTGTGCTTGTGTGTCTGTCTGTGTGTGTGTGTGTGTGTGTCTGTGTGTGTGTGTGTGTGTGTGTGTCTGTGTGTGTGTGTGTGTGTCCTTCAGCAGGTCAGAGTGCTGTTTCTTCCCTGCCTGTCTGTAATGTATGAAAGTGTCTCCTCTGACTGTAAATCCTCACCTCTGACCCCACTGTGCAGCTTCATCCATTTCAATGACCGCCGTATAATCCACACACACACACACACACACACACACACACACACACACACACACACACACACACACACACACACACACACACACACACACACACACACACACACACACACACACGCACACACATACACACACATATACACTCAAACGCACACAAGCACAGAAACACACGCATACAGACACACACACACACACACACACACACACACACACACACACACACAGGTGCAAAATCACAGGCCATGTCTTTTAAAACACGATTTTCTCTCCATCTTTTTCAAAAAGAAAAGAAACTAAAACTTTGTTGAAGCACTCGTGGACAGGGACGCGTCCCCCGTGAGCGACGCCCCCCTGCCCACTCCACGTCCCATCATGCCCCTGGCACGTCGCCGTGGCGATCAGTCAGAACAAAAGGCGGAGGAATCTCTCCGAGGATTCAGATAACCTCCTGCAGCTTCCTGTCAGCATGCTAATAGAGCTCCTTACACACACACACACACACACACACACACACACACACACACACACACACACAGACAGACAAAAACACACACACACACACACACAGACACACACACACACACACACAGACAGAGACACACACACACACACACAGACAGACATACACACACACACAGACAAAAACACACACACACAGAGACAAACACACAGACAAAAACACACACACACACACAGACAGACATACACCTACACCTACACACACACACACACACACACACACACAGACAAACACACACACACACTGACAAAAACACACACACACACAGAGAGACAAACACACACACAGACACACACACAGAGACAGACGCACAAACACACACACACACACAAAAAGACAGAGAGATACACACAGAGACAAAAACACACACACAATCAGAGACAAACACACACAGACACACACCATCTTTTAGTAGGAAAAACAACTATCTTTGTGGCTCTTTATTTTCAACCTTCATCTCTCTTCCTCCTCTCCTTTTTCACTTTTTTCATCCCTCCTCCTCCATCATCTTCGCTTCAGTCTTCCCCCCTCCCTCGTCCCTCATCCATTCATCTCTCCCCCCCCCTCTCTCTCGCTCTCTATTTCC
>CM057243.1:372495-374995 GCA_029931835.1 Etheostoma nigrum
GCTTAAGGGACCCATTTTGACAATTAATCAATTATTTGATAGAAATCATCAATCTTTTTTTTTTTTTGGGGAGGGGAGAGGGGGGGGGGGGGTATTCCAAGAGAGGGGGAAGGAGAGGATGGAGAGAGCGATAGAGAGACACAGTGACAGAGGGAAGGAGAAGAGAGGGGGAAAGGGTGATGTGCCTTTCTTCTTTAATTTGGTAAACTGATTGGCCTTTTTTCCCCTCGCTCTTATATCAAATGGACAGAGAGGGAGAGAGCGAGTGAGAGGGCAAGAGATAGAGGGGGAGAGAGAGAGACACAAACGGAAAGAGGGAGAGGGAGAGAGAGAGAGAGACACAAACGGACAGATAGAGGGAGAGAGAGAGAGAGACACAAACGGACAGATAGAGGGAGAGAGAAAGTCAGAAAGCGAGTGAAAGGGCGAGCGAGTAAGAGATGGTGGGAGAGAGAGACACACAAACGGAAGGAGGGAGAGGAAGACATAGAGAGACACAAATGGACAGATAGAGGGAGAGAGAAAGAAAGGGTAAGGGTAATTATTATGCTTCAGTCCGGTCTGTGTCTGTCCAGACCGATTGGACAAATTAACGATCACTGCGGTGTCTCCAGCTCAGTGTGTTCAGTGTTCCTGAGGTTTGGCGTTTAAAAACGGCCGAATATGAAAACAGCATTCATGATATATCACGTGAAGGACAATCTGGAAACATAGTGGCTCCAACTGGGGAGACATGTGAAGACATACATGTGGAGACACACATGTGAAGACATCCATGTGGAGACATACTGTACATGTGGAGACATCCATGTGGAGACATACTGTACATGTGGAGACACACATGTGGAGACATACTGTACATGTGGAGACATACAGTACATGTGGAGACATCCATGTGGAGACATACTGTACATGTGGAGACATACTGTACATGTGGAGACATTCTGTACATGTGGAGACATACTGTACATGTGGAGACATACTGTACATGTGGAGACATTCTGTACATGTGGAGACATCCATGTGGAGACATACTGTACATGTGGAGAAATCCATGTGGAGACACACATGTGGAGACATACAGTACATGTGGAAACACACATGTGGAGACACACATGTGGAGACACACATGTGGAGACATACTGTACATGTGGAGACACATGTGGAGACACACATGTGGAGACATACTGTACATGTGGAGACACACATGTGGAGACACACATGTGGAGACATACTGTACGTGTGGAGACATACATGTGGAGACATACATGTGGAGACACACATGTGGAGACATACTAACCAACTCTGTTAAAGTCAGTCTGAAGGAAGATGACAGAAGCTATGAGGTAAAAAGGGAAATGTGACGGTTTGCATCCCTTTTAATTTGAGCAATGCACACACACACACACACACACACACACACACACACACACACACACACACACACACACACACACACACACACACACACACACACACACACACACACACACACACACACAGCTTGTCAATACCGACTTATTAGCGCCTCCACGGTCGATGTGTCGACCTTCAGGATGGACGCCTGTCTCTATTAACAGGAACTGGTGTAGAATGAGCCAATTGAGACGCAGAACTCGTTACCGAGCTGACAAAGTACAATGACTCACGCGCACACACACACAACCGCACACACACACACACACACACACACACACACACACACAACCGCACACACACACGCACACACACACACACACACACACACACACACACACACACACAGGGAAATAAAATATGCATCGTCGCTCGCTGCACAAATCAACAACCGTCCGACGAGCTGATGAGATTTGAAATGAGCCTTAATTTGTTGGGAATTGTCTTCGGTAATGATGGGGGAGAGAGAAGGGTGGAGAGAGTGAGAGGCCGACGGAGAGAGAGACAGGAGACAGACAGAGAGAGAGAGAGACGGAGGGAGAGAGGGAGAGACAGGAGACAGAGACAGGAGACAGAGAGAGAGAGAGAGAGAGACGGAGGGAGAGACAGAGAGAGAGACAGGAGACAGAATTGTCTTCGGTAATGATGGGGGAGAGAGAAGGGTGGAGAGAGTGAGAGGCCGACGGAGAGAGAGACAGGAGACAGACAGAGAGAGAGAGAGACGGAGGGAGAGAGGGAGAGACAGGAGACAGAGACAGGAGACAGACAGAGAGAGAGAGAGAGACGGAGGGAGAGACAGAGAGAGAGACAGGAGACAGAATTGTCTTCGGTAATGATGGGGGAGAGAGAGGAGTGGAAAGAGTGAGAGGCCGACGGAGAGAGAGACAGGAGACAGACAGAGAGAGAGAGAGAGACGGAGGGAGAGAGGGAGAGACAGGAGACAGAGACAGGAGACAGACAGAGAGAGAGAGAGACGGAGGGAGAGAGGGAGAGACAGGAGAGAGACAGGAGACAGACAGAGAGAGAGAGTAGACGGAGGGAGAGAGGGAGAGACAGGAGAGAGACAGGAGACAGACAGAGAGAG
>CM057243.1:379495-381995 GCA_029931835.1 Etheostoma nigrum
CTCGTTTCCTCCCCTCATCCCCTCTTTCCTCCACTCGTTTCCTCCCCTCATCCCCTCTTTCCTCCACTCGTTTCCTCCCCTCATCCCCTCTTTCCTCCACTCGTTTCCTCCCCTCATCCCCTCATTCCTCCACTCGTTTCCTCCCCTCATCCCCTCTTTCCTCCACTCGTTTCCTCCCCTCATCCCCTCTTTCCTCCACTCGTTTCCTCCCCTCATCCCCTCTTTCCTCCACTCGTTTCCTCCCCTCATCCCCTCTTTCCTCCACTCGTTTCCTCCTCTCATCCCCTCTTTCCTCCACTCGTTTCCCTTCCCCTTCACTCTCTCCCTCATCCTCTCTCCACTCGTTTCCTCCCCTCATCCCCTCATTCTTCCACTCGTTTCCTCCCCTCATCCCCTCTTTCCTCCACTCGTTTCCTCCGCTCATCCCCTCTTTCCTCCACTTGTTTCCTCCCCTCATCCCCTCTTTCCTCCACTCGTTTCCTCCCCTCATCCCCTCATTCCTCCACTCGTTTCCTCCCCTCATCCCCTCTTTCATCCATTTGTTTCCTCCCCTCATCCCCTCTTTCCTCCACTCGTTTCCTCCCCTCATCCCCTCTTTCCTCCCCTCGTTTCCTCCCCTCATCCCCTCTTTCCTCAAATCGTTTCCTCCCCTCATCCCCTCTTTCCTCTACTCGTTCCTTTACTCCATCCCCTGCCCACCAGTTCTCTCCTCTCCAATCTAATTACGGCTCTAATTGGTCTAACATTCTCTGATTGCTCGTTAGCGGACGAGGCCTCGTTAGGGACTGAGATGAACAGAGAGAAGAAGAGAAAGAGATGTAACAGACAGAGCAAGAGAGAGAGAGAGAGAAGGAGTGGGAGGGAGAGAGAGAGAGAAAGAAGAGTTAAAGCTGCTGCACTAATTCACTTAAAGTCCGCTGTGATTTATCACTCTGACAATACACACTGACCGAGTGTGTGTGTGTGTGTGTGTGTGTGTGTGTGTGTCTGTGTGCGTCTGTGTGTGTGTGTGTGTGTGTGTGCGTCTGTGTGTGTGTCTGTGTGTCTGTGTGTGTGTGTGCGTCTGTGTGTGTGTGTGTGTGTGTGTGTGTGTGTGTGTGTGTCTGTACCCTGCGGCCGATGTATTTACAGTAATCATTGGATGGATGGCTTTCTCTGCCCTCTCTCTTTCTCTTGTACACACACAAACACACACACACACAGAAAGACACACACAACACACACACACAGACACACACAACACACACACAGACAGACACACACACACACAGACACACACACACACACACACACACGACACACACACAGACAGACACACACACACGCTACGTGAATAGAAAATGTAAACTGTAAATGTAATTTTGAAAGAAATGCACTTCTGTGCAGCAGCATGTCGCCTGCACTTAACTAATTAATATTCATATTAATATTAACTCTACACATCCACATCTTGTGTTTTCTCCTTAACTTCTCCAGGACATGAACACCTGTTTCCTGGTGAAAGTCTTGTGTTTTCTCCTTAACTTCTCCAGGACATGAACACCTGTTTCTTGGTGAAAGTCTTGTGTTTTCTCCTTAACTTCTCCAGGACATGAACACCTGTTTCCAGGTGAAAGTCTTGTGTTTTCTCCTTAACTTCTCCAGGACATGAACACCTGTTTCCAGGTGAAAGTCTTGTGTTTTCTCCTTAACTTCTCCAGGACATGAACACCTGTTTCCTGGTGAAAGTCTTGTGTTTTCTCCTTAACTTCTCCAGGACATGAACACCTGTTTCCTGGTGAAAGTCTTGTGTTTTCTCCTTAACTTCTCCAGGACATGAACACCTGTTTCCTGGTGAAAGTCTGGTGTTTTCTCCTTAACTTCTCCAGGACATGAACACCTGTTTCCTGGTGAAAGTCTTGTGTTTTCTCCTTAACTTCTCCAGGACATGAACACCTGTTTCCTGGTGAAAGTCTTGTGTTTTCTCCTTAACTTCTCCAGGACATGAACACCTGTTTCCTGGTGAAAGTCTGGTGTTTTCTCCTTAACTTCTCCAGGACATGAACACCTGTTTCCTGGTGAAAGTCTTGTGTTTTCTCCTTAACTTCTCCAGGACATGAACACCTGTTTCCTGGGTGAAAGTCTTGTGTTTTCTCCTTAACTTCTCCAGGACATGAACACCTGTTTCCTGGGTGAAAGTCTTGTGTTTTCTCCTTAACTTCTCCAGGACATGAACACCTGTTTCCTGGTGAAAGTCTTGTGTTTTCTCCTTAACTTCTCCAGGACATGAACACCTGTTTCCTGGTGAAAGTCTTGTGTTTTCTCCTTAACTTCTCCAGGACATGAACACCTGTTTCCTGGTGAAAGTCTTGTGTTTTCTCCTTAACTTCTCCAGGACATGAACACCTGTTTCCTGGTGAAAGTCTTGTGTTTTCTCCTTAACTTCTCCAGGACATGAACACCTGTTTCCTGGTGAAAGTCTTGTGTTTTCTCCTTAACTTCTCCAGGACATGAACACCTG
>CM057243.1:391995-394495 GCA_029931835.1 Etheostoma nigrum
GACACCACAACACCAAAAACCCCGGACCAACAACCCCATCTACACATCCGGAGGAGAGGAGGAGGAGAGGAGAAGAGGAGGAGAGGAGGAAGAGAGGAGGAGGAGAGGAGGAAGAGAAGGAGGAGAGGAGGAGGAGAGGAGGAGGAGAGGAGGAAGAGAAGGAGGAGAGGAGGAGGAGAGGAGGAGAGGAGGAAGAGGAGGAGAGGAGGAAGAGAAGGAGGAGGAGAGGAGGAAGAGAAGGAGGAGAGGAGGAGGAGAGGAGGAGAGGAGGAAGGGGAGGAGGAGAGGAGGAAGAGGAGGAAGAGAAGTAGGAGAGGAGGAAGAGGAGGAGGAGAGGAGGAAGAGAAGATGGAGAAGAGGAAGAGGAGGAGGAAGAGGAGACGAGGAGGAGAAGGAGGAGAGGAGGGAGAGAAGGAGGAGAGGAGGAGGGAGAGGAGGAGAAGAGGAGGAAGTGAAGGAGGAGAGGAGGAGGAGAGGAGGAGAGGAGGAAGAGGAGGAGGAGAGGAGGAGAGGAGGGAGCGGAGGGTGAGGAGAGGAGGAGAGGAGGAGGAGGAGGAGGAGGAGAGGAGGAAGAGGAGGAGGAGGAGAGGAGGAAGAGGAGGAGGAGAGGAGGAAGTGAAGGAGGAGTGGAGGAGGAGAGGAGGAAGAGGAGGAGGAGGAGAGGAGGAGAGGAAGAAGAGGAGGAGGAGGAGGAGGGAGCAGGAGGATGAGGAGAGGAGGAAGAGGAAGAGGAGAGGAGGAAGAGAAGGAGGAGAGGAGGAAGTGAAGGAGGAGAGGAGGAAGAGAGGAGGAGAGGAGGAAGAGAGGAGGAGAGGAGGAGGAGAGAAAGAGGAGAGGAGGAGGAGGAGGAGGTGGCGGCTTCACAGACACGTACAGAGAACATAAAGCGTGACCAGATCTTTACCTTGTCGGGAGATGAATGAGCTAGCTAGAGAGCCACGTAGCTTATATCCAGCTTTCCAACGCAAGACGGAGGAAAGAAAGAAAAGACAGCAACAGAGGAAAGAAAAAGAAAAGCAGGATGAATATACTGAGAGAGAGAGAGAGAGAGAGAGAGAGAGGGAGGGCAATACCTCAACAAAAATATTTAAAATTATTAAAAAAGCATTAAGCGAGAGAAACAAGCTGTAATGTCTCCTTACAGGAAAGATTAGCATCAGTTAGCTTCAAATAAAAATTGTGTTGTTGCCGCTGACAACCTCAGATTATTATTCTAAGTGTGTGACATCATTATGGGATGGATCCCTACAGAGATAGACCTTTTAGTTAAAGAGGAAGATCCTTTTAGTTTAACATGAAACAGAAATCACCATCACCAAACCCACCAGACTCCATGTAAATAATCACTACTTTTAGCATGTATAGAGCAGCATATCTCCACCAGACTCCATGTAAATAATCACTACTTTTAGCGTGTATAGAGCAGCATATCTCCACCAGACTCCATGTAAATAATCACTACTTTTAGCATGTATAGAGCAGCATATCTCCACCAGACTCCATGTAAATAATCACTACTTTTAGCGTGTATAGAGCAGCATATCTCCACCAGACTCCATGTAAATAATCACTACTTTTAGCGTGTATAGAGCAGCATATCTCCACCAGACTCCATGTAAATAATCACTACTTTTAGCGTGTATAGAGCAGCATATCTCCACCAGACTCCATGTAAATAATCACTACTTTTAGCGTGTATAGAGCAGCATATCTCCACCAGACTCCATGTAAATAATCACTACTTTTAGCATGTATAGAGCAGGATATCTCCACCAGACTCCATGTAAATAATCACTACTTTTAGTGTGTATAGAGCAGCATATCTCCACCAGACTCCATGTAAATAATCACTACTTTTAGCATGTATAGAGCAGCATATCTCCACCAGACTCCATGTAAATAATCACTACTTTTAGCGTGTATAGAGCAGCATATCTCCACCAGACTCCATGTAAATAATCACTACTTTTAGCGTGTATAGAGCAGCATATCTCCATATGTAAATGGGTGAATTAAGAGTTTATTCCAACCAGACCAGAGTGGTGATTGGTGGAACAGTGGAAAGATGAACCAAGACGGCTGTTGGTAGTTTTATTTAGTTTCTGTCCACTTTGCATGAAGTGTGTTATACGCTGATAAAAGTAGTGATTATTTACATGGAGTCTGGTGGGTGTAGCGACAGCAATTTCGGCAGATGTTTTTATGTAAAAAGAACAAAAGGATCTTACTCTTTAATGAAAAGGTCTATCTCTGTAGGCGTCCTTTGCTCACAGATACAATAATCTGAGTCCGTCAGACGTCTGACGCTAACTAAAGGTGCACAATGGCCCTTTAGCATTGCTGCTTGTTTCACAGTTGCCTATACTGGAGGAGAAACCAACGCACACACTCTGCACACACACAACAACACACACTCTTACTGTATGCACCTACATCCTCTCTCTCTCTCTCACACACACACACACACACACACACACACACACACGCACACATAACATAC
>CM057243.1:401995-406995 GCA_029931835.1 Etheostoma nigrum
GAAGGTACTAGAAGGTGCCAAGTGGGTCATCTGCCTTCTTATCTCTTTGTGTGTGTTCTCTGTAGATGTGTGTGTGTGTGTGTGTGTGTGTGTGTGTGTGTGTGTGTGTGTGTGTGCGCGAATTGGGAGTGTTATGCCATCATATCAACTTAATCCCTAAATCCTTACGTTTAATATCAGCCCTCCTGACACTCTCTCTCTCTCTCTGTGACGCGCTAAAAGTAGTGATTATTTACATGGAGTCTGGTGGAGATATGCTGCTCTATACACGCTAAAAGTAGTGATTATTTACATGGAGTCTGGTGGAGATATGCTGCTCTATACACGCTAAAAGTAGTGATTATTTACATGGAGTCTGGTGGAGATATGCTGCTCTATACATGCTAAAAGTAGTGATTATTTACATGGAGTCTGGTGGAGATATGCTGCTCTATACACGCTAAAAGTAGTGATTATTTACATGGAGTCTGGTGGAGATATGCTGCTCTATACACGCTAAAAGTAGTGATTATTTACATGGAGTCTGGTGGAGATATGCTGCTCTATACACGCTAAAAGTAGTGATTATTTACATGGAGTCTGGTGGAGATATGCTGCTCTATACACACTAAAAGTAGTGATTATTTACATGGAGTCTGGTGGAGATATGCTGCTCTATACACGCTAAAAGTAGTGATTATTTACATGGAGTCTGGTGGAGATATGTTGCTCTATACACGCTAAAAGTAGTGATTATTTACATGGAGTCTGGTGGAGATATGCTGCTCTATACATGCTAAAAGTAGTGATTATTTACATGGAGTCTGGTGGAGATATGCTGCTCTATACACGCTAAAAGTAGTGATTATTTACATGGAGTCTGGTGGAGATATGCTGCTCTATACACGCTAAAAGTAGTGATTATTTACATGGAGTCTGGTGGAGATATGCTGCTCTATACACGCTAAAAGTAGTGATTATTTACATGGAGTCTGGTGGAGATATGCTGCTCTATACACGCTAAAAGTAGTGATTATTTACATGGAGTCTGGTGGAGATATGTTGCTCTATACACGCTAAAAGTAGTGATTATTGACATGGAGTCTGGTGGAGATATGCTGCTCTATACACGCTAAAAGTAGTGATTATTTACATGGAGTCTGGTGGAGATATGTTGCTCTATACACGCTAAAAGTAGTGATTATTTACATGGAGTCTGGTGGAGATATGCTGCTCTATACATGCTAAAAGTAGTGATTATTTACATGGAGTCTGGTGGAGATATGCTGCTCTATACACGCTAAAAGTAGTGATTATTTACATGGAGTCTGGTGGAGATATGCTGCTCTATACACGCTAAAAGTAGTGATTATTTACATGGAGTCTGGTGGAGATATGCTGCTCTATACACGCTAAAAGTAGTGATTATTTACATGGAGTCTGGTGGAGATATGTTGCTCTATACACGCTAAAAGTAGTGATTATTGACATGGAGTCTGGTGGAGATATGCTGCTCTATACATGCTAAAAGTAGTGATTATTGACATGGAGTCTGGTGGAGATATGTTGCTCTATACATGCTAAAAGTAGTGATTATTGACATGGAGTCTGGTGGAGATATGCTGCTCTATACATGCTAAAAGTAGTGATTATTTACATGGAGTCTGGTGGAGATATGCTGCTCTATACATGCTAAAAGTAGTGATTATTTACATGGAATCTGGTGGAGATATGCTGCTCTATAAAATGTCTATCTCTGTAGGGATCCATCCCATAATGTTGTCACACAATTAGAATAATAATCTGAGTCCGTCAGCGGGCAAAAACAAACATTTTCTACGCTTAATACTGGACCAATTTGAAAGATTGTTGTTGGAAAATAGGGTCCAGGTTGAAAAATACCAAACGCCAAATACCGCCACACTTTAACTTATAGAGAGGAAATAGTTAAATGAAGCGGGAGAGTTGAAGAGGAAGATTGGGGGAATACCAGGTAAGTCCTGACAGACAGATGGAGAGAGACAGACAGACATGGGAGAGAGGGAACGAGGGATGATTGAGGAGGATAAGCCAGAGAATCCAGTCTGCAGAAATACACTGAACTGACCAATCACATGTAGTACTCTGGTGCTACACTAACCTATACTCTCTCAAGCATCCTCTCTCTCTTTGTGTGCTGCTTTAATAGGATATTGATCGACAGAGAGAGATTCGATTGGCCTGCCAGTGAATTGTGTAATGGCTGCACAACACCAAGGTCACCCGCTGTGTGTGCGACAGTGCGAGTGTGTGTGAGTGTGTGTGTGTGTGTGTGTGTGTGAGAGAGAGTATGTTCAATACTCCCCACCCCCGTCAACCACTTCTCATCTTCTGTTAAGCTATAGGCTTCAGTCGCCCCTGCAGACCCCTCCCTGGATGTGTGTTCTCATTCACTTTTATAAAACTCTCTCCTGCAGACACGCAAACACAAACATGTGTAGCTGCAGTCAGCGTCACTAAAAGTTGTGTTGTTGCTGCTGACGGACTCAGATTATTATTCTAAGTGTGTGACAACATTATGGGATGGATCCCTACAGAGATAGACCTTTTAGTTAAAGAGGAAGATCCTGTTAGTTTAACATGAAACAGAAATCACCATCACCAAACCCACCAGACTCCATGTAAATAATCACTACTTTTAGCATGTATAGAGCCGCATATCTCAACCAGACTCCATGTAAATAATCACTACTTTTAGCGTGTAAAACACGCTTCATGCAAAATGGACAGAAACTAAATAAAACTACCAAAAGCCGTCTTGGTTCATCTTTCCACTGTTCCAACCATCACCACTCTGGTCTGGTTGGAATAAACTCTTAATTCACCCATTTACATGTGGAGATATGCTGCTCTATACATGCTAAAAGTAGTGATTATTTACATGGAGTCGGGTGGAGATATGCTGCTCTATACACGCTAAAAGTAGTGATTATTTACATGGAGTCTGGTGGAGATATGCTGCTCTATACACGCTAAAAGTAGTGATTATTTACATGGAGTCTGGTGGAGATATGCTGCTCTATACATGCTAAAAGTAGTGATTATTTACATGGAGTCTGGTGGAGATATGCTGCTCTATACATGCTAAAAGTAGTGATTATTTACATGGAGTCTGGTGGAGATATGCTGCTCTATACATGCTAAAAGTAGTGATTATTTACATGGAGTCTGGTGGAGATATGCTGCTCTATACACACTAAAAGTAGTGATTATTTACATGGAGTCTGGTGGAGATATGCTGCTCCATACACGCTAAAAGTAGTGATTATTTACATGGAGTCTGGTGGAGATATGCTCTTCTATACATGCTAAAAGTAGTGATTATTTACATGGAGTCTGGTGGAGATATGCTGCTCTATACATGCTAAAAGTAGTGATTATTTACATGGAGTCTGGTGGAGATATGCTGCTCTATACATGCTAAAAGTAGTGATTATTTACATGGAGTCTGGTGGAGATATGCTGCTCTATACATGCTAAAAGTAGTGATTATTTACATGGAGTCTGGTGGGTCTGATGGAGATTTCGGGGCTTTGTCTGCACACAAACAGTGGACTCTCCTGCACTCTAATCTATAAGTGATTCTTCCAGAGCTGCATATCTGCTGACCAACACTATACACACACACACACACACACAGAAGAAAGAGTGTGTGAATACATTTGTGTCTTCTTGAATGTGTGTGTGTGTGTGTGTGTGTGTTGCACCAACTTTAAACCAGCTGTGTGCAGCCACAGAAAGATGTATTTCTCTCTATCTTCCTCACATTAGAAATATTAAAGTGGAAATTCTCTCTTTAAGGAAAGATGCACATTTTTTCCAAGTACGTCATAACATGAATGCAATGATATCGAGTTAACGCACATTCCTTTTAACGGCACTAATATGAAGTTAAAGCACAATTAACGAAGGCGCCGTACAAGTACAAGTACAAGTACAAGTACAAGTCCGTGTTCAGTAAAAATACTTTGTTATCTGAAATCTACTGGAGAAAGTATTTTACAACAGAGTTTTTTCTTCTACTCCTTGAATTTTAAGGCAATTATCTGTACTTTCTACTCTTTAAAATGTCAAATTAGCCTTTTACAGATACAGTATTAGGGACCACTAAGGTCTATATAAAGAGACTTCAGATACAGTATTAGGGACCACTAAGGTCTATATAAAGAGACTTCAGATACAGTATTAGGGACCACTAAGGTCTATATAAAGAGACTTCAGATACAGTATTAGGGACCACTAAGGTCTATATAAAAGAGACTTCAGATACAGTATTAGGGACCACTAAGGTCTATATAAAGAGACTTCAGATACAGTATTAGGGACCACTAAGGTCTATATAAAAGAGACTTCAGATACAGTATTAGAGACCACTAAGGTCTATATAAAAGAGACTTCAGATACAGTATTAGGGGACCACTAAGGTCTATATAAAGAGACTTCAGATACAGTATTAGGGACCACTAAGGTCTATATAAAAGAGACTTCAGATACAGTATTAGGGACCACTAAGGTCTATATAAAAGAGACTTCAGATACAGTATTAGAGACCACTAAGGTCTATATAAAGAGACTTCAGATACAGTATTAGGGACCACTAAGGTCTATATAAAGAGACTTCAGATACAGTATTAGGGACCACTAAGGTCTATATAAAGAGACTTCAGATACAGTATTAGGGACCACTAAGGTCTATATAAAGAGACTTCAGATACAGTATTAGGGACCACTAAGGTCTATATAAAAGAGACTTCAGATCCAGTATTAGGGACCACTAAGGTCTATATAAAGAGACTTCAGATACAGTATTAGGGGACCACTAAGGTCTATATAAAGAGACTTCAGATACAGTATTAGGGACCACTAAGGTCTATATAAAAGAGACTTCAGATCCAGTATTAGGGGACCACTAAGGTCTATATAAAGAGACTTCAGATACAGTATTAGGGACCACTAAGGTCTATATAAAGAGACTTCAGATA
>CM057243.1:434495-441995 GCA_029931835.1 Etheostoma nigrum
TGAAGATGAAAAGGAGGATGATGAAGAAGAGGCGGAAGATGAGGATGATGATGATGAAGAAGATTAAGAGGATGATGATGAAGATGGAGAAGGTAAAGAGGATGATGATGATGATGAAGAGGCGGAAGATGAGGATAAAGATTAAGAAGATGAAGATGAAGATGGAGAAGGTAAAGAGGATGATGAAGAAGATGAAGAGGCGGAAGATGAGGATGAAGATTAAGAAGATGAAGAGGATGATGATGATGATGAAGAAGATGGAGAAGATTAAGAAGGTGATGATGATGATGATGAAGATGGAGAAGGTAAAGAGGATGATGATGATGATGAAGAGGCGGAAGATGATGAAGACGGAGAAGATGAAGGGGATGATGATGATGATGAAGAGGCGGAAGATGATGAAGATGATGAAGACAGAGAAGATGAAGAGGATGATGATGATGATGAAGAGGCGGAGGTCTACAGTGCGACTCCAATCCCATTTTGCCGCAGCAGAAGAAGAAATCGATGGTAATGGCTTTCCAACCTTCAGCTGGAATTAGACGCAGCGGACATTAAATTGGAGATGATCCCCCCCCCCCCCCCACACAACCCCCTCCCACAATGCACTGGGCCGCTTCCATTCCCGCCATCACCCCCCCCCCCGACTTCCCACACGCGAGCACGCTCAATCCATTCCTTATGTTTCTATACAGAGAGGGACATGTGGTCCTCAACTGGTAGGAGAGAGGAGGAGGGGAGGAAAGGAGGGAAGGGGAGGAGAGGAGAGAGGAGAGAGGAGGAGAGGAGGAGGGAAGGGGAGGGGAGGAGAGAGGAGAGAGGAGGAGAGGAGAAGAGGAGGAAAGGAGGGAAGGGGAGGAGAGGAGGGAAGAGAGGAGAGAGGAGGAAAGGGGAGGAGAGGAGAGAGGAGAGAGGAGAGAGGAGGAGAGGAGGAAAGGAGGGAAGGGGAGGGGAGGAGAGAGGAGGAGGGGAGGAAAGGAAGGAAGGGGAGGGGAGGAGAGAGGAGAGGAGAGGAGGAAATGAGGTAGGGGGAGGAGAGGAGAGAGAAGAGAGGAGGAGAGGAGGAAACGACGTAGGGGGGAGAGAGGAGAGAGGAGGAGAGGAGGAAAGGAGGTAAGGGGAGGAGAGGAGAGAGGAGAGGAGAGGAGGAAAGGAGGTAGGGGGAGGAGAGTAGAGAGGAGAGAGGAGGAAAGGAGGAAAGGAGGGAAGGGGAGGAGAGGAGAGAGGAGGAGAGGAGGAAAGGACGTAGGGGGGAGGAGAGTAGAGAGGAGAGAGGAGGAAAGGAGGGAAGGAGGGAAGGGGAGGAGAGGAGAGAGGAGGAGAGGAGGAAAGGACGTAGGGGGGAGGAGAGTAGAGAGGAGAGAGGAGGAAAGGAGGGAAGGGGAGGAGAGGAGAGAGGAGGAGAGGAGGAAAGGACGTAGGGGGGAGGAGAGTAGAGAGGAGAGAGGAGGAAAGGAGGAAAGGAGGGAAGGGGAGGAGAGGAGAGAGGAGAGGAGGGGAGGAAAGGAGGTAGGGGGAGGAGAGTAGAGAGGAGAGAGGAGGAAAGGAGGGAAGGGGAGGAGAGGAGAGAGGAGGAGAGGAGGAAAGGACGTAGGGGGGAGGAGAGGAGAGAGGAGAGAGGAGGAGAGGAGGAAAGGAAAGGAGGTAATAAAAAGGAGAGGAGGCTTTGAGTTGAAATGGATGAGAGCCGTGAAAAACTAAATACACACACACACACACACACACACACACACACACACAGACACACACACACGTGTGTGTGTCTGTGTGTGTGATGACATCATGGTTGACATGGCTTAACCCCTTCTGAGGTGGCGAGAACTCAGCGGCCCGAGAAAGTGTCTTACAGTAAGCCCCGGTCCAATAGAGTGCAAGGGTGTGTGTGCATGCTATGAACGATTTTTTACTTTAATCTTTGAAAACTAAAATATAAGGTCTATATAAAGAGACTTCAGATACAGTATTAGGGACCACTAAGGTCTATATAAAAGACACTTCAGATACAGTATTAGGGACCACTAAGGTCTATATAAAGAGACTTCAGATACAGTATTAGGGACCACTAAGGTCTATATAAAAGAGACTTCAGATACAGTATTAGGGACCACTAAGGTCTATATAAAGAGACTTCAGATACAGTATTAGGGGACCACTAAGGTCTATATAAAAGAGACTTCAGATACAGTATTAGGGACCACTAAGGTCTATATAAAAGAGACTTCAGATCCAGTATTAAGGACCACTAAGGTCTATATAAAGAGACTTCAGATACAGTATTAGGGACCACTAAGGTCTATATAAAAGAGACTTCAGATACAGTATTAGGGACCACTAAGGTCTATATAAAAGAGACTTCAGATACAGTATTAGGGGACCACTAAGGTCTATATAAAAGAGACTTCAGATACAGTATTAGGGACCACTAAGGTCTATATAAAAGAGACTTCAGATCCAGTATTAAGGACCACTAAGGTCTATATAAAGAGACTTCAGATACAGTATTAGGGGACCACTAAGGTCTATATAAAGAGACTTCAGATACAGTATTAGGGGACCACTAAGGTCTATATAAAGAGACTTCAGATCCAGTATTAGGGGACCACTAAGGTCTATATAAAAGAGACTTCAGATACAGTATTAGGGACCACTAAGGTCTATATAAAGAGACTTCAGATACAGTATTAGGGACCACTAAGGTCTATATAAAGAGACTTCAGATACAGTATTAAGGACCACTAAGGTCTATATAAAGAGACTTCAGATACAGTATTAGGGACCACTGAGGTCTATATAAAGAGACTTCAGATACAGTATTAGGGGACCACTAAGGTCTATATAAAAGAGACTTCAGATACAGTATTAGGGACCACTAAGGTCTATATAAAGAGACTTCAGATACAGTATTAGGGACCACTAAGGTCTATATAAAGAGACTTCAGATACAGTATTAGGGACCACTAAGGTCTATATAAAGAGACTTCAGATACAGTATTAGGGACCACTAAGGTCTATATAAAAGAGACTTCAGATACAGTATTAGGGGACCACTAAGGTCTATATAAAGAGACTTCAGATACAGTATTAGGGACCACTAAGGTCTGTATAAAGAGACTTCAGATACAGTATTAGGGACCACTAAGGTCTATATAAAAGAGACTTCAGATACAGTATTAGGGACCACTAAGGTCTGTATAAAGAGACTTCAGATACAGTATTAGGGGACCACTAAGGTCTATATAAAAGAGACTTCAGATACAGTATTAGGGACCACTAAGGTCTATATAAAAGAGACTTCAGATACAGTATTAGGGACCACTAAGGTCTATATAAAGAGACTTCAGATCCAGTATTAGGGACCACTAAGGTCTATATAAAAGAGACTTCAGATACAGTATTAGGGACCACTAAGGTCTATATAAAGAGACTTCAGATCCAGTATTAGGGACCACTAAGGTCTATATAAAAGAGACTTCAGATACAGTATTAGGGACCACTAAGGTCTATATAAAGAGACTTCAGATACAGTATTAGGGGACCACTAAGGTCTAGATAAAAGAGACTTCAGATACAGTATTAGGGACCACTAAGGTCTATATAAAGAGACTTCAGATACAGTATTAGGGACCACTAAGGTCTATATAAAGAGACTTCAGATACAGTATTAGGGGACCACTAAGGTCTATATAAAGAGACTTCAGATACAGTATTAGGGGACCACTAAGGTCTATATAAAGAGACTTCAGATACAGTATTAAGGACCACTAAGGTCTATATAAAGAGACTTCAGATACAGTATTAAGGACCACTAAGGTCTATATAAAGAGACTTCAGATACAGTATTAAGGACCACTAAGGTCTATATAAAAGAGACTTCAGATACAGTATTAGGGACCACTAAGGTCTATATAAAGAGACTTCAGATACAGTATTAGGGGACCACTAAGGTCTATATAAAGAGACTTCAGATACAGTATTAAGGACCACTAAGGTCTATATAAAAGAGACTTCAGATACAGTATTAGGGACCACTAAGGTCTATATAAAGAGACTTCAGATACAGTATTAAGGACCACTAAGGTCTATATAAAGAGACTTCAGATACAGTATTAAGGACCACTAAGGTCTATATATTGGGCCTCCCCTCCTTGGGGAGAGGACACTACATTCCTGTCTTATCCTCCTGATTCACTGGAACAGAGCAGCAGACATGATGAGATTAACTCCCCCTCACCCTCCCTCCCTCAATCTCTTCAGGAGTCTGGATAGTCTCTCTCCCCTCTCTTTCTCTCCATCCCTCCCTCCCTCCTCTCTCTAGTTCCCCTCTCTGTCTCCCCCCCTCCCTCCCTTAATGTCTTCTGGAAAGTGTCTCTCTGTCCCCAGAAGACATATTCCCTCCCTTTCTTGTGAGGCGTTTCATGTGAAACTGCTGCAGGAAAATGGGAATAATAAGAAAATAAAGATTATATCTGGATTTTCTGAGGAGTATGAAGTATTAAAGTACTCTGGACATGTCTCCTGTCCTGTAATGGGACAGAACGAGAGAAAAGGTCTGTGTCTTTAAAAGGTCAAAGGTCGCCGGCTGGGAGGTCGCTCCCTAGTGACGGTGGAGAAACACTCGGCAGAGGTCCATAATAAACCATAGAGATGTAACTAAGGACTTTTACCCCAGTGCTGTATTTAAAGGGTAATTACAGTTTTCTCCTTCTAGACCCTGTGTCCCTGTGTCCCCATGTCCCTGTGTGTCTTTGTCCCCATGTCCCTGTGTGTCTTTGTCCCTGTATCCCTGTATCTGTGTACCTGTGTCCTTGTGTCTCTGTATTTCTGTGTTCCTGTGTTTCTGTGTGTCTTTGTCCCTGTGTGTCTTTGTCCCCTTGTCCCTGTGTGTCTTTGTCCCTGTGTTTCTGTGTGTCTTTGTCCCTGTGTGTCTTTGTCCCCTTGTCCCTGTGTGTCTTTGACCCTGTGTCCCTGTGTTTCTGTGTCCCTGTGTTTCGGTGTTTCTGTGTCCCTATTTCCCTGTGTGTCTTTGTCCCTTTGTCCCTGTGTGTCTTTATCCCCTTGTCCCTGTGTGTCTTTGTCCCTGTGTCCCTGTGTTTGTGTCCCTATGTCCCTGTGTTTCTGTGTCCCTATGTCCCTGTGTCCATTTGTCCCCTTGTCCCTGTGTCCTTGTCTCTATGTCCCTGTGTCCCTATCCCTGTGTCCCTGTGTCCCTATGTCCCTGTATCCCTATGTCCTTGTTCCTATGTCCCTGTGTCCCTATGCCCCTGCGTCCCTGTGTTCCTATGTCCCTGTGTCCTTGTCTCTATGTCCCTGTGTCCCTATCCCTGTGTCCCTGTGTCCCTATGTCCTTGTCTCTTTTTCCCTGTGTCCTTATGCCCCTGTGCCCCTATGTCCTTGTCTCTATGTCTCTATGTCCGTGTGTCCCTATGTCCCTGCGTCCCTATGTCCTTGCCCCTATGTCCCTATGCCCCTGTGTCCCTGTGTCCCTATGCCCGTGTCCCTATGTCCCTATGTCCTTGCCCCTGTGTCCCTATGCCCCTATGTCCCTGTGTCCCTATGTCCCTATGCCCCTGTGTCCTTGTGTTCCTATGTCTCTATGTCACTGTGTCCCTATGTCCTTGTCCCTGTGTCCCTATGTCCCTATGTCCCTATGTCCCTATGCCCCTGTGCCCCTGTGTCCCTATGTCCCTATGTCCCTATGTCCCTATGCCCCTGTGCCCCTGTGTCCCTATGTCCCTGTGTCCCTATGTCCTTGTCCCTATGCCCCTCTGTCCCTATGCCCCTGTGTCCCTATGTCCTTGTCCCTGTGTCCCTATGTCCCCGCGTCCCTGTGTTCCTATGTCCTTGTCCCTATGCCCCTGTGTCCCTATGTCCTTGTCCCTGTGTCCCTGCGTCCCTGAGGATCTTAGTATTAACTAAAAGGTCCTCGTTTATTTTATTAATTAAGAATTCAATTAACGAGCCGGGGCCCTGAGACCTAATCCTCGTAAAAGCTGCAGTCATGAGGGCTTGACACGTTGCTCGGCACCGCGCTGCTCGGCAACGCGCTGCTCGGCAACACGCTGCTCGGCAACAGGGTTTCTAACCCAAAACCCGTCGACGGTGCAACTTTTTCTTTTTCTGGGTCAAAATGTTAAAAAATCAATGTTTCATCGTCTTTCGTCACTCTGGGTTTTTTTGACAAATTTAATGTCGCTCTTTTGTCACTTTTTGACATTTTGTTGCTTTTTGTCGCCGTTTTATCGTCTTTTTGACACTTTGTCTCTTTTGTTGTCACATCATCATCATATCTGCTGTTGCATTGGCCGAAGTAACGTAGAGGAGGAGGAGGAAGAGGAGGAAGAGGAGGAGGAGGAGGAGGAGGAAGAGGAGGAGGAAGAGGAGGAAGAGGAGGAGGAGGAGGAGGAGGAAGAGGAGGAGGAAGAGGAGGAAGAGGAGGAGGAAGAGGAGGAGGAGGAAGAGGAGGAAGAGGAGGAAGAAGAGGAGGAGGAGGAGGAAGATGAGGAGGAGGAAGAGGAGGAAGAGGAGGAAGAGGAGGAGGAGGAGGAGGAAGATGAGGAGGAGGAAGAGGAGGAGGAAGAGGAGGAGGAGGAGGAGGAAGAGGAGGAGGAAGATGAGGAAGAGGAGGAGGAAGAGGAGGAGGAGGAAGAGGAGGAGGAGGAAGAGGAAGATGAGGAGGAGGAAGAGGAGGAGGAAGATGAGGAGGAGGAAGAGGATGAAGAGGAGGAGGAGGATGAAGAGGAGGAGGAGGAGGAAGAGGAGGAGGAGGAGGAGGAGGAGGAGGAGCAGGAAGATGAGGAGATGAAGAGGAGGAGGAAGAGGAGGAGCAGGAGGAGGAAGAGGAGGAGGATGAAGAGGAGGAGGAGGAGGAAGAGGAGGAAGAGGAGGAGGAGGAAGAGGAGGAGGATGAAGAGGAGGAGCTGAGTAGAAGTGCCGGACACGTACAGCCTCCCAGTTAAATTCCAGATCATAAAGTGCTCCTTGAATAAGTCAATGGAATAATCTGCTGCATCATGAGATAAGAGGCTGGATGAAAGAGGGAGGGAGGGAGGGAGGGAGAGAGAGAGAGAGAGAGGGAGGGAGGGAGAGAGAGAGAGAGAGAGAGAGAGAGAGAGAGAGAGAGAGAGAGGGAGTCGGGGTGGTCTCAGGCTTCTCATTAAGATTCCTGCGGTGACTCAGCCCATTTTGGTAATGGAGAGCCCAGGCCACCTAAAGATGGAGATGGCCATTTCTCAACCCCCCCCCCCCCTCCTCCCCCTCCTCCCTCCTCCCCCCTCCTCCTCCTCCCCCTCCTCCTCCCCCCTCCTCCTCCTCCCCCTCCTCCTCCTCCAGATCACACACACACGCACATTTTTATATATAAATTATCCCAAGCACTTACGAGGGGGAAGGCTGGCGGAGGAACGCTGCAAGGTCATTCTCCAACTGCTGGACGGCCGGGAACCGGGAGTGGGGGGGGGGGGAGGAGGAGGAGTGGGGGGGGGGAGAGGAGTGGGGGGGGGG
>CM057243.1:459495-464495 GCA_029931835.1 Etheostoma nigrum
CTTAGTGGTCCCTAATACTGTATCTGAAGTCTCTTTTATATAGACCTTAGTGGTCCTTAATACTGTATCTGAAGTCTCTTTTATATAGACCTTAGTGGTCCCCTAATACTGGATCTGAAGTTCTCTTTATACAGACCTTAGTGGTCCCTAATACTGTATCTGAAGTCTCTTTTATATAGACCTTAGTGGTCCCTAATACTGTATCTGAAGTCTCTTTTATATAGACCTTAGTGGTCCCTAATACTGTATCTGAAGTCTCTTTATATAGACCTTAGTGGTCCCCTAATACTGTATCTGAAGTCTCTTTATATAGACCTTAGTGGTCCCCTAATACTGTATCTGAAGTCTCTTTATATAGACCTTAGTGGTCCCTAATACTGTATCTGAAGTCTCTTTTATATGGACCTTAGTGGTCCCTAATACTGTATCTGAAGTCTCTTTATATAGACCTTAGTGGTCCCTAATACTGTATCTGAAGTCTCTTTATATAGACCTTAGTGGTCCCTAATACTGTATCTGAAGTCTCTTTTATATAGACCTTAGTGGTCCTTATATACTGTATCTGAAGTCTCTTTTATATAGACCTTAGTGGTCCCCTAATACTGGATCTGAAGTCTCTTTATACAGACCTTAGTGGTCCCTAATACTGTATCTGAAGTCTCTTTTATATGGACCTTAGTGGTCCCTAATACTGTATCTGAAGTCTCTTTTATATAGACCTTAGTGGTCCCCTAATACTGTATCTGAAGTCTCTTTATATAGACCTTAGTGGTCCCTAATACTGTATCTGAAGTCTCTTTATATAGACCTTAGTGGTCCCTAATACTGTATCTGAAGTCTCTTTTATATAGACCTTAGTGGTCCTTAATACTGTATCTGAAGTCTCTTTTATATAGACCTTAGTGGTCCCCTAATACTGGATCTGAAGTCTCTTTATACAGACCTTAGTGGTCCCTAATACTGTATCTGAAGTCTCTTTTATATAGACCTTAGTGGTCCCTAATACTGTATCTGAAGTCTCTTTATATAGACCTTAGTGGTCCCTAATACTGTATCTGAAGTCTCTTTTATATAGACCTTAGTGGTCCTTAATACTGTATCTGAAGTCTCTTTTATATAGACCTTAGTGGTCCCCTAATACTGGATCTGAAGTCTCTTTATACAGACCTTAGTGGTCCCTAATACTGTATCTGAAGTCTCTTTTATATAGACCTTAGTGGTCCCTAATACTGTATCTGAAGTCTCTTTATATAGACCTTAGTGGTCCCTAATACTGTATCTGGAGTCTCTTTATATAGACCTTAGTGGTCCCTGATTCTGGATCTGAGGTCTGCAGCAGCTCCTTAATAATGGATCTGACAGGATCATTTATGGCGGCGGCCGTGGGATGTTATCGTTTAAAAGCAATATGGAGAGGAATTATTTATGAGAGCATCACACACACACACACACACACACACACACACACACACACACACACACACACACACACACACACACACACACACACACACACAGAGACACATATATATATACACACACACACACACACACCTTCCTCTCTGCAGTGTAATGCACCATGAAGGGCAGCGATGGAGCGGAGATCCAGCGAGAGAGGAGGAAGAAGTACTCAGATACTTTATTACTGCAGTTACAGTACTAATACCACACTGTCAAAGTACTCTGTTACAAGTTACAGTACTAATACCACACTGTCAAAGTACTCTGTTACAAGTTAAAGTACTAATACCACACTGTCAAAGTACTCTGTTACAAGTTACAGTACTAATACCACACTGTTAAAGAACTCTGTTACAAGTTACAGTACTAATACCACACTGTCAAAGTACTCTGTTACAAGTTAAAGTACTCTGTTACAAGTTAAAGTACTAATACCACACTGTCAAAGTACTCTGTTACAAGTTAAAGTACTCTGTAACAAGTTAAAGTACTAATACCACACTGTCAAAGTACTCTGTTACAAGTTAAAGTACTAATACCACACTGTTACAGTACTCTGTTACAAGTTAAAGTACTAATACCACAGTGTTAAAGGACTCTGTTACAAGTTAAAGTACTAATACCACACTGTTAAAGTACTCTGTTACAAGTTAAAGTACTCTGTAACAAGTTAAAGTACTAATGCCACACTGTCAAAGTACTCAGTTACAAGTTAAAGTACTAATACCACACTGTTAAAGTACTCTGTTACAAGTTAAAGTACTAATACCACACTGTCAAAGTACTCTGTTACAAGTTAAAGTACTAATACCACACTGTTAAAGTACTCTGTTACAAGTTAAAGTACTAATACCACACTGTTAAAGTACTCTGTTACAAGTTAAAGTACTAATACCACACTGTCAAAGTACTCTGTTACAAGTTAAAGTACTCTGTAACAAGTTAAAGTACTAATACCACACTGTCAAAGTACTCTGTTACAAGTTAAAGTACTAATACCACACTGTCAAAGTACTCTGTTACAAGTTAAAGTACTAATACCACAATGTTACAGTACTCTGTTACAAGTTAAAGTAATAATACCACACTGTTAAAGTACTCTGTTACAAGTTAAAGTACTAATACCACACTGTTATAGTACTCTGTTACAAGTTAAAGTACTAATACCACACTGTCAAAGTACTCTGTTACAATTTAAAGTACTAATACCACACTGTTAAAGTACTCTGTTACAAGTTAAAGTACTAATACCACACTGTCAAAGTACTCTGTTACAAGTTAAAGTACTCTGTAACAAGTTAAAGTACTAATACCACACTGTCAAAGTACTCTGTTACAAGTTAAAGTACTCTGTAACAAGTTAGAGTACTAATACCACACTGTCAAAGTACTCTGTTACAAGTTAAAGTACTAATACCACACTGTTACAGTACTCTGTTACAAGTTAAAGTACTAATACCACACTGTTAAAGTACTCTGTTACAAGTTAAAGTACTAATACCACACTGTCAAAGTACTCTGTTACAAGTTAAAGTACTCTGTAACAAGTTAAAGTACTAATACCACACTGTCAAAGTACTCTGTTACAAGTTAAAGTACTAATACCACACTGTTAAAGTACTCTGTTACAAGTTAAAGTACTAATACCACACTGTCAAAGTACTCTGTTACAAGTTAAAGTACTAATACCACACTGTTAAAGTACTCTGTTACAAGTTAAAGTACTAATACCACACTGTTAAAGTACTCTGTTACAAGTTAAAGTACTAATACCACACTGTCAAAGTACTCTGTTACAAGTTAAAGTACTCTGTAACAAGTTAAAGTACTAATACCACACTGTCAAAGTACTCTGTTACAAGTTAAAGTACTAATACCACACTGTTACAGTACTCTGTTACAAGTTAAAGTAATAATACCACACTGTTAAAGTACTCTGTTACAAGTTAAAGTACTAATACCACGCTGTTATAGTACTCTGTTACAAGTTAAAGTACTAATACCACACTGTCAAAGTACTCTGTTACAATTTAAAGTACTAATACCACACTGTTAAAGTACTCTGTTACAAGTTAAAGTACTAATACCACACTGTCAAAGTACTCTGTTACAAGTTAAAGTACTCTGTAACAAGTTAAAGTACTAATACCACACTGTCAAAGTACTCTGTTACAAGTTAAAGTACTCTGTAACAAGTTAAAGTACTAATACCACACTGTCAAAGTACTCTGTTACAAGTTAAAGTACTAATACCACACTGTTACAGTACTCTGTTACAAGTTAAAGTACTAATACCACACTGTTAAAGTACTGTGTTACAAGTTAAAGTACTAATACCACACTGTCAAAGTACTCTGTTACAAGTTAAAGTACTCTGTAACAAGTTAAAGTACTAATACCACACTGTCAAAGTACTCTGTTACAAGTTAAAGTACTAATACCACACTGTTAAAGTACTCTGTTACAAGTTAAAGTACTAATACCACACTGTCAAAGTACTCTGTTACAAGTTAAAGTACTAATACCACACTGTTAAAGTACTCTGTTACAAGTTAAAGTACTAATACCACACTGTTAAAGTACTCTGTTACAAGTTAAAGTACTAATACCACACTGTCAAAGTACTCTGTTACAAGTTAAAGTACTCTGTAACAAGTTAAAGTACTAATACCACACTGTCAAAGTACTCTGTTACAAGTTAAAGTACTAATACCACACTGTAACAGTACTCTGTTACAAGTTAAAGTAATAATACCACACTGTTAAAGTACTCTGTTACAAGTTAAAGTACTAATACCACACTGTTAAAGTACTCTGTTACAAGTTAAAGTACTGATACCACACTGTCAAAGTACTCTGTTACAAGTTAAAGTACTAATACCACACTGTTAAAGTACTCTGTTACAAGTTAAAGTACTAATACCACACTGTCAAAGTACTCTGTTACAAGTTAAAGTACTCTGTAACAAGTTAAAGTACTAATACCACACTGTCAAAGTACTCTGTTACAAGTTAAAGTACTAATACCACACTGTTACAGTACTCTGTTACAAGTTAAAGGACTAATACCACACTGTTACAGTACTCTGTTACAAGTTAAAGTACTAATACCACACTGTTAAAGTACTCTGTTACAAGTTAAAGTACTAATACCACATTGTTAAAGTACTCTGTTACAAGTTAAAGTACTAATACCACACTGTCAAAGTACTCTGTTACAAGTTAAAGTACTAATACCACACTGTTACAGTACTCTGTTACAAGTTAAAGTACTAATACCACACTGTTACAGTACTCTGTTACAAGTTAAAGTACTAATACCACACTGTTAAAGTACTCTGTTACAAGTTAAAGTACTAATACCACATTGTTAAAGTACTCTGTTACAAGTTAAAGTACTAATACCACACTGTCAAAGTACTCTGTTACAAGTTAAAGTACTAATACCACACTGTTAAAGTACTCTGTACAAGTTAAAGTACTAATACCACACTGTTAAAGTACTCTGTTACAAGTTAAAGTACTAATACCACACTGTT
>CM057243.1:471995-474495 GCA_029931835.1 Etheostoma nigrum
CCTCTCCTGTTTCCTCTGCTGTTTCCTTGTTTCCTCTCCTGTTTCCTCTCCTGTTTCCTCTCCTGTTTCCTCTCCTGTTTCCTCTCCTGCTTCCCTGTTTCCTCTCCTGTTTCCCTGTTTCCTCTCCTGTTTCCTCTGCTGTTTCCTTGTTTCCTCTCCTGTTTCCTCTCCTGTTTCCTCTCCTGTTTCCTCTCCTGTTTCCTCTCCTCTCTGCCTGAGCGAGCTTCCTCCCTTGCCTCTCAGGATGCTTAATGAGACCAATTAACTTATTTACAACGAGGCAATCTGTAAAAATACGACTCAATTGCATTCGGCCGGACGGCGGAATGAAGCGATGGAGGGAGGATTAATCAGGACGCAGCAGCAGAGAGGCGGGAAGACACACACACACACACACACACACACACACTCACATATACACACAGATTCATGACAATATACTGTAAGTTATATTGTTATATTGTAAGAATGCTAATATTACTACACACACACACACATACACACACACACACACACAGATAGACACATACACACACATGCAAACCCATGAGCACACACACACACACACACACACACACACACACAGATAGATGACAATATATTGTAAGTAATATTGTTATATTGTAAGAATGTTTATTATTACTATGGTCCAATGACCCAAACGTAAACAATCCTCGTTGTATCATTTCATCCTTCCGTACATCTCCCAAGAGATATGTGTGTGTGTGTGTGTGTGTGCACGTGTGTGTGTGTGTGTGTGTGCACGTGTGTGTGTGTGTGTGTGTGTGTGTGCATGTGTGTGTGTGTGTGTGTGTGTGTGTGTGTGTGTGTGTGTGTGTGTGTGACACTGATCGATGCTGCAACTCTCTTCTGATAACTGAACACATGAATTCATATTGCAACGTCTCACATTCTCATTGATCAGCAGCCAAGCGACAGATGCACACACACACAAACACACACTCTCACACACACACACAACACACACACACACACACACACACACACACACACACACTTCTTATCATTGACTCAGAGAGCCTCTCGGAGAGTAGACTGCAGACAGAAGAGGAGGAGGAGTCATTCCACCTTAAAGATGGCTGTGATTTAAGTGCAGGGTGTGACGGGGGTACAGGAGGGGGGGGGGGAGTGGGGGAGGGAGGGGGGAGGGAGGGGGGAGGGAGGGGGAGGCTTTAATAGAGCCTGAAGCTAATTGCTCCGGTGGCATCTTAAGGCTTGTCCAAAAGCCCTTGGAGCCGAGATACTGGCGCTAACATAAGAGCTGCTGACACAGGAGGAGAGAGAAGGAGGTGTGTGTGTGTGTGTGTGTGTGTGTGTGTGTGTGTGTGTGTGTGTGTGTGTGTGTGTGTGTGTGTGTGTGTGTGTGTGTGTGTGTGTGTGTGTGTGTGTGTGTGTGTGTGTGTGTGTGTGTGTGTGTGTGTGTGTGTGTGTGTATGTGTGTGTGTGTGTGTGTGTGTGTGTGTGTGTGTGTGTGTGTGTGTGTGTGTGTGTGTGTGTGTGTGTGTGTGTGTGTGTGTGTGTGTGTGTGTGTGTGTGTGTGTGTGTGTGTGTGTGTGTGTGTGTGTGTGTGTGTGTGTGTGTGTGTGTGTGTGTGTGTGTGTGTGTGTGTGTGTGTGTGTGTGTGTGTGTGTGTGTGTGGTAGGGACATGGAAAGAAGAAGGAAGGCTGAGCCATTTCATCTCGGCCCGGCACATAAAACAGAAATATAACAATAATGAGTAAAAAACACAAATAATAATAATTTAATAAAATGGCCTCCCTCCTTGCCACAACAACTCGTCTCTCCTCCACAGCGCTGGAATGTAACTGAGTACATTTACTCCAGTACTGTACTCAAGTACACACGTCGAGGTACTTGTACTCCTCCCTGTTATAACTTGTGCATTTTATTCTGGACACCGAGTCGACGTAAAGATTTGGTTTTTGGACTGAGTCAGAAAGCTGGACGTTAGGACCCCCGTCCTCAGTGCCCCCCCCCCGGGACGATCTGAGCGCGTGCAGTAGCGGCGCTGCAGAGACTCTGTCCTGCAGGAATCTCGGAGGCGTCTGACTGAATGAACATACATGAGACACACAGAGAGCTGCAGAGAGGACGTCCAGCAGCAGGACAGGGAGCTGGACCAATACTGAGAGTATAAATATACGTATATACACATAAATATATATATATATATATATATATATATATATATATATATAGTTCTAGACGTACATGTCAGGGACTAAGTTCACGTCAGAGTTTAATGATTTATGATTATTAATTCATTAATTTTCTCAGTTTATGTCCAAACTTTCCTCGTTAGCGGATCAGCTGAGAAGTTACTAACAGGGAGGGTCAGACAGCGTGTGTGTGTGTGTGTGTGTGTGTGTGTGTGTGTGTGTGTGTGTGTGTGTGTGTGTGTGTGTGTGTGTGTGTGTGTGTGTGTGTGTGTGTGTGTGTGTGTCTGTGTGTGTGTGTGTGTGTGGGTGGGCTGAGGGT
>CM057243.1:479495-483392 GCA_029931835.1 Etheostoma nigrum
GGTGGGGGAGGAGGGGAGTGTGTGTGTGTGTGTGTGTGTGTGTGTGGCCATCGAGCGGTCGACCCCTGCTGTCATCCTTTGGAAACCCCGTCCGTCAGCGGGACAATCTATGGTCTTATCATCAGAGTCCTGTTTGTTTGTCCTACGGGGGGACGGACAAAGAGGGGGGAGAAAAGAGGGGGGAGGTAGAAAGAGGGGGGAGAGAGAGAGAAGAGGGAGAGGAGAGAGAGAGAGAGAAGAGGGAGAGAAAGAGGGAGACGGGGAAACAGAGAGAGAGGGAAAGAGGGGAGGAAGAGGGGAAAAAGAGAGGAGAGAGAGGGAGGAAGAGGGTGGGAGAGAGGGGAGAAAGGGGGAGGGAGAGAGAGAGAGAGAGAGAGAAGGGGGACGGACTGCCTTGCTCCTGGGCACTTTGGTGCAGTTGGAGGTTCGCGAAGTAGAAATAGAGAACGAGGTCTGTTAACGAGGTCTGTTAACGAGGTCTGTTAACGAGGTCTGTTAACGAGGTCTCTGTTCTGGTGAAATTAGTGAAATCCATGAAATAATAAAGTTTTCTCATTATCAACAATAACAGAAGATGGAAATCCTTTCAGAAGCGTTGTAGCTATCTATGGTTGATGCTAAGCTAACGTTGTAGATATCTATGGTTGATGCTAAGCTAACGTTGTAGATATCTATGGTTGATGCTATGCTAACGTTAGCTCTAAACACCATTCAACTGACAGCCTTTGTTGTGTTTGATGCTAGCTTGTAGCTAAGCTAGCAGTGAACCAACTTGGTTAAGAAGGTCCATTTTTACTGTGTTGACGTTACAGAAGTCTCTCGTTAGCATCTCGTTAGCATCTCGTTAGCATCTCGTTAGCAACTCGTTAGCATCTCGTATGCTACTTGTTGCAAAGTGACGCATGCGCGACTCAAATCTGCCCTCGACTCAGTGACTAACGTCCACCGAAGCCCAGCAATTGGTTGGGTAGCCGGATCGTTGCTCTGATTGGCTGAAAGACCCGCTGGTCCCGCCTCCTGTGCAGCAGAGAACACAGTCAGACTCCCCAGACCAATCTGTGGAGATGGAGCTGTTGTTTCCTGTTTCCCATCTGAGTTTACGGCTTGTAGAGAAGGAAGGAGAATGAAGTCATGACTCTGCACGCAAGCCCCCGTCGCCCCCCCCCCCTGCCCCCCCTTGCCCCCCATCTGCCCCACCCCCCCATGGCTCCGTCACCATTCAGATTCTCCTCAAACGGCGACTGTACTGTAATTAGATTGCAATTCCACAGAACAACACTGAAGGGGAGAGGGTCTTGAAAGTGTGGGAGACCCCGGGGGGGGGGAGGATGGGGGAGGGGGGGGGGAGAATGGGGGAGGGGGGGGGGGGGGGTTAGGGTTACACCAATTAGCTCGGTCACCGGGGCCCGCGTTCCCAGACACATTCACGGCTTAATCAAGTGGAGCTTTAGTCTCGTCTCTGAAAACAAGTTGCCCCCCCCCCCCCCACACACACACACACACACACACACACACACAGACACACACACACACAGACACACACACACACACACACAGACACACACACACACACACACACATACTACCAGGTGTGGTATCCATTACGTGAGGAAACAACCAATGATCACAGAGCAGATTTTAGCAGCAGGGTTTAGACTTTAATTGGAAACACTAACTGCAGTTGCATTGTGGGAGATGTAGGCTCCAGTGTTAGTGTCGGTCAACCTGCAGCGATGTTTTCTGGGTGGAAATTTCAAACTTTTGTCGTTCTTTTGCTACACTTTCCTCAACATTTTTGTCAATTTAATTCAAATGTTTGTCACTTTTATGATGTTTGATTTAATAATGTTTCAGTCAAATTTTAAAAGAAAAAAAATGTTTTAGATGTTTTTTGTCACTTTTTTCCTATTTTTGGTCAATTTTTCAGCATTTTAAAAAATTTATATTTGGGTTTTTTCCTGCGTTTTTGTAGTTTTTTTTCCAACATTTGTCACTTTTCTCAGCCCCCCCCCCGACCCACCAGCCCCCCCAACCCACCAGCACCCCCCCCCCGACCCACCAGCCCCCCAAACCCACCAGCACCCCCCCCCCCGACCCACCAGCCCCCCCCCAACCCACCAGCACCCCCCCCCCCGACCCACCAGCCCCCCCCAGCTCCGAGGCCAGCGCCTCAATAATTCAGATTTCAGCTCCCTGAACTCCACCTGCACTAATCCTTCTCATGTCAATTATTAAAAATGAACATCTGACGGTGTCTCACACACACACACACACACACACACACAAATACATACACACACACACAAATACATACACACAAATACATACACACACAAACAGTCAAACACACACACACACATAAATACACACACACACACGCACACACACACAATACACACACACACACACACACAGAGACACACACACACACACACACACACACACACACACAGAGACACACACACACACACACACACACACACACAGACACACACACACACATAAATACATACACACACACAGAGACACACACACACACACACACACACACACACACACATAAATACATACACACACACAGAGACACACACACACACACACAGACACACACACACACATAAATACATACACAGACACACACACACACACACAGACACACACACACACACACACACACACACACACACACACAGACACACACACACACATAAATACATACACACACACACAGACACACACACACACACACACACACACACACACACACACACACACACACAATACATACACACACACAGAGACACACACACACACACACACACACACACACACACACACACACACACACACAGACCTAGGAAGCGTCCTGGTTGAACAGAATGAGTTCTCTGTGTGTTTCCTCCTGGACCCGAGCCAACGAGTCGGACACTTCTCCTCAAATATGCAGAGAGCTCCACTCTATATCTCCCTCTCTTCTTCTCCCTCTCTCCCTCTCTCTCTACCTCTCTACCTCTCTCCCTCTCTCTCTCTCTCTTCTTCTCTCTTCCTCCCCCTCTCTCTCTCTCCCTGATGTCTGTGGCCTTATTTATTGTGATAAATAAAATGTTTTTGGTTTTGGTGTTTTTATTATAAAAAAAAATCTCTCTTTCTATCTCCCTCTTTCTCCCTCTCCCTCTCTCCATCCCTCTCTCCATCCCTCTCTCCCTCCCTTTCAAATTCAAATTCATTTATTGGCATGAATGTCAAAACAACAATATAGTCAAGGATAATACAATTTAACTCTCTCGCCCTTTCTCTCTCCCTCCCTCCATCTTGCTCCCTCCCTTTCTCTCTCTCCTTCTCTCCCTCCCACCCTCTCTCTCTCTCTGACATAACTTTCTCTCTCTCTCTCTCTCCCTCCCTCCCACCTTCTCTCTCTCTCTCTCTCATCCTCCCATCGTGTCCCTCCTCCTCCGTTTTTCTGGATGTTTCTGACTTGAGGAGGAGGAAATGATCAGAGGATATTTTGTGTTTGGCCTCACGCGGCGCTGCCTCCCCCCTTCTGCCTCCCCCCCCCCTTTCTGCCTCCCCCCTTCTGCCTCCCCCCTTCTGCCTCCCTCCCCCCTTTCTGCCTCCCCCTCCCCTTTCTGCCTCCCCCCTTCTGCCTCCCCCAGGAAAACCTGCTGAATATCCAGAGTCTAATTAATGGAGTAATCATTCTGATCGCATGCTAACTAACGAGACAAGAGGACACGTCTCCGTCCTGACCCGGACATTAAAGGACGTATCATCGGGGTCACAACTGTACTTTTAGGCCAGGGGTCGGGAACGCATGGCTCGCAGAACAAACCTAATATATTCTTACTTTGTAACCCATCCATTGATTTTCCACTGCTCCTGTTCAGGGATATTCAGGGT
>CM057243.1:483892-535751 GCA_029931835.1 Etheostoma nigrum
CACAGTGAGGAAAATAAGTATTTGAACACCCTGCTATTTTGCAAGTTCTCCCACTTAGAAATCATGTCAAGCATGTCCACTGTGAGAGACATAATCTAAAAAAGAATATCCAGAAATTCCAATGTATGATTTTGTAACTATTTATTTGTATGATACAGCTGCAAATAAGTATTTGAACACATGTCTATCAGCTAGAATTCTGACCCTCAAAGACCTGTTAGTCTGCCTTCAAAATGTCCACCTCCACTCCATTTATTATCCTAAATTAGATGTACCTGTTTGAGGTCGTTAGCGGCATAAAGACACCTGTCCACCCCATACAATCAGTAAGAATCCAACTACTAACATGGACAAGACCAAAGAGCTGTCCAAAGACACTAGAGACAAAATTGTACACCTCCACAAGGCGGGAAAGGGCTACGGGGAAATATCCAAGCAGCTTGGTGAAAAAAGGTCCACTGTTGGAGCAATCATTAGAAAATGGAAGAGGCTAAACATGACTGTCAATCTCCTTCGGACTGGGGCTCCATGCAAGATCTCACCTCGTGGGGTCTCAATGATCCTAAGAAAGGTGAGAAATCAGCCCAGAGCTGGTCAATGACCTGAAAAGAGCCGGGACCACCGTTTCCAAGGTTACTGTTGGTAATACACTAAGACCTCATGGTTTGAAATCATGCATGGCACAGAAGGTTCCCCTGCTTAAACCAGCACATGTCAAGGTCCGTCTTAAGTTTGCCAATGACCATTTGGATGATCCAGAGGGGAGAAAGTCATGTGGTCAGATGAGACCAAAATAGAACTTTTTGGTCATAATTCCACTAACCGTGTTTGGAGGAAGAAGAATGATAAGTACCATCCCGAGAACACCATCCCTACTGTGAAGCATGGGGGTGGTAGCATCATGCTTTGGGGGTGTTTTTCTGCACATGGGACAGGGCGACTGCACTGTATTAAGGAGAGGATGACGGGGGCCATGTATTGCGAGCTTTTGAGAAACAACCTCCTTCCCTCAGTTAGAGCATTGAAGATGGGTCGAGGCTGGGTCTTCCAACATGACAATGACCCGAAGCACACAGCCAGGATAACCAAGGAGTGGCTCTGTAAGAAGCATATCAAGGTTCTGGCGTGGCCTAGCCAGTCTCCAGACCTAAACCCAATAGAGAATCTTTGGAGGGAGTTTAAACTCCGTGTTTCTCAGCTACAGCTCAGAAACCGGACTGATCTAGAGAAGATCTGTGTGGAGGAGTGGGCCAAAATCCCTTCTGCAGTGTGTGTAAACCTGGTGAAAAACTACAGGAAACGTTTGACCTCTGGAATTGCAAACAAAGGCTACTGTACCAAATATTAACATTGATTTTCTCAGGTGTTCAAATACTAATATGCAGCTGTATCATACAAATAAATAGTTAAAAAATCATACATTGTGATTTCTGGATTTTTTGTTTTTTAGATTATGTCTCTCACAGTGGACATGCACCTACGATGACAATTTCAGACCCCTCCATGATTTCTAAGTGGGAGGACTTGCAAAATAGCAGGGTGTTCAAATACTTATTTTCCTCACTGTATAGTGTGTGTATGTATATATGTGTGTATATATATATATATTAACTTTATTCTGTTGATGATTGTACAATGCAATTATAATACTAATTACACACTTTACCACATATTGACAACCGTAATATCTGACCAAAACCAATATTTGTTTTCATTCACTGAAATGAGGAGTCTCCAAATGCATGTGTATCTCATCTGTGCCTGCATCTTAAACATATAATTCTTCAGTATTTGCCAAACTGACAACATAAAGCTGTTAAGTTTATCAATATGCTTTTTCAGTTCAAGTGTCCTTTTAATAATAACATAGTAACGTCTTTCTGTTTCTACTTAGGTGTCTGTAGTAATTGTTTTAATTATTAGGCACATTAGGTAGGGATGTCCAACCAATTCCCTCCCTATTAACTAATGTCAACATCCGGTATACCACACTGGTTTTGTATGTGTAAAATAGGAATGCAGTTCGGCTGCTTGTCACTCTAGCAAGTTCTAGAACGAGGGGATCAGTCATCTAGTAGTAAAAATGTTTCTTCTGTTGTCAGATGTAATGACACGCCTTATTCACTTGCGGTGCGCTGAGACAGCTTTGAGCTTTTTTGTTATTTATTACTCTCATGTTTGTTAAATTCTGGTGTTCCCTTGTTGCTGTCATTGTTTGGAAGTGCTTTTACTTAAAGATTGTGCAGCAGCTCTTCTTTTACTTCCTGTAGGTGTGTGAATCAATGTGTCAGAACTGAGGTGTCTTTGTTCTTCATTATGTGTAGGAGCTGTATAGTGGAGGTAAAGACTGTAATATCCTGGCGTGGGTTCCTGTCATTCGTGCCTCAGATGTGGAAGAAGAGACAAAAAGTGCAAACCAGGTACAAGTCCCAATAACGGGAAACAAGATATGGAAAAGCCTTATTGGGAACAATTGTGGAATCAGTTAACTCTAAAATGTAACGTTATATAAAATTAACTCTATTCCAAGTGTTTTGTCATTACAATCTCAATGTAAGTATGCCATTTTAAAAATGTTATCCAGCACATGCTGATACACACACAGTCACCACTACTCCTCTTTGTCATGCTATTTCTTTACCTTCTAGTAGTGCTTATCAAATTAAAACCTGTTTTTTTCCCTTTTTAAATAGTTGTTACATTTACCAGATAAAGAGTAGTTGTCATTAGTCATGTGCACATTTTTGTCAGTGTATTCCCATTATATCCATCCATCCGGGGTCGGGTCACAGGGACACCAGCTCCAGCAGGGGATCCCAAACTTCTCTTTCCCGAGCCACAATAACCAGCTCCGACTGGGGGATCCCAAGGCGTTCCCAGGCCTGGTTGGAGATATAATCCCCCCACCTAGTCCTGGGTCTTCCCCGAGGCCTCCCCCTGTTGGACGTGCCTCCTCACCAAGATGCCCAAACCACCTCAACTGGCTCCTTTCGACATAAAGGAGCAGCGTCTCTACTCTGAGCTTCTCACGGATGACTGAGCTTCTCACCCTATCTCTAAGGGAGACGTCAGCCACCCTCCTAAGGAAACCCACTTTGGCCGCTTGTACCCTGGATCTCGTTCTTTCGGTCATGACCCAGCCTTCATGACCATAGGTGAGGGTAGGAACGAAAACTGGCCGGTAGATTGAGAGCTTTGCCGTCTGGCTCAGCTCTCTTTTTGTCACAACGGTGCGATAAATTGAATGTAATACCGCACCCACTGCTCCGATTCTCAGACCAGTCTCCCACTCTGCTGTCCCCTGACTCGTGAACAAGACCACAAGGTACTTGAACTCCTTCACTTGGGGTAAGGACTCACTCCCTACCTGAAGAAAGCACTCCATCGGTTTCCTACTGAGAACCATGGCCTCAGATTTAGAGGTGCTGATCCTCATCCCAGCCGCTTCACACTCGGCAGCGAACCGATCCAGTGAGTGCTGAAGGTCACAGACCCATGATCCCATCAGGACCACATCATCTGCAAAAAGCAGCGATGACCTCCCCAGCCCATCGAACTGCAACCCCTCCCGACCCCGACTACACCTCGATATCCTCTCCATGCATATCACAAACAGGATTGGTGACATCCCTGCAGCCCTGGCGTAGGCCAACCCTCTCTTGCTCTGTGCATGCATGCTCTTGCTTTGCTCATACAGAGATTGGATGGCCCTGAGAAGGGGCCCTCTCACCCTATACTCCCGCAGAACCTGCTACAGTATCTCCCAGGGGACCCGGTCACATGCCTTCGCCAGATCCACAAAACACATAGTTCCAGGCTCCCTTTAGGATCTTTGCGAGAGTGAAGAGCTATACCCATTATAAATCCTTGTGATTTGTGTGTATGTATTATGTTTTTGTAGTGGATCTATTTTAAGACAAGTATATTATTCAGACATGGTATTGAGCTGAATGTCTTGATTCCTTACAGGCTGCTGCTGACCAGTCTTCAGTGAACTCTGCCTTTCAGGATGCATGGAGCAGCGATGAAGATTAATGGTGGTGTTTTGGATGTGTGGACACAGTAGACATGCATAGTGTTTGAACATGCAAATAAGCAAGCATTTATTAACTTGGCAAATAAATGACAGGTCCAGGGTCACCTGGGAAGATTTTTTTTATTTATCTCAAACAATCAACAATGTTGCAAGACAAAACTAAATTTTAGTTTGAGAAGGAGCAGGCGGAAGCAAATATCTTATTAGCTTATTTGGTCCTGCCCCTATTTCACAAAATCATACCATCACAAAGTAAATAGATATGCAAATACAGCATACAATCTTTCAGGTCTTACAATAAACAATACCTAATAACAATACCGTTAAATTACTATTCCATTCCTGTGTTTAGGTCTATTTTCTGTTTTGGTCCAGTAATGATTTCTTTAATCTATTTTTGAACTGAATTACAGCTCTGTTTGATGTCATTGTTCAGTGCATTCCATAAGGTCGGCCCACAAACTGAAACACACATGCTTTTAACAGCAGTTCGCACAAGAGCTGACTTAAAAATGTAATGTCCTCTTAGATGATAACCCCTGTGTCTTTCCTTAAACATTGCACGTATGTTCCAAGGCAAATTATTTTCTTTAACTTTAAACATAAATTGTGCAGTTTTGACTGTTACAATGTCCATACATTTTGCAAAGCGCAAATCCTTTGCAAGTTGCTTTTGAAGGTATTTCCCCAGAAGTCCACACAATATAACATATTTGGTCAAATCTGTGTGAAGTACAGAGTATGTAAAGTATTTTGGTTCAAGATGTATCTAGTTTTGCTCAATATACTGTACCAATACTCCTGGCCATCTTCATGCCCAGATACTTAACGTGTGGCTTCCAGCAGTTGATGATGCAGTACAACACCTAGAAATGGATTTTCATAAACTCTGTTTCATTATCAGTTACTAATTTAACATCTGTATTAATAGTTTGATTTCCAAATATCATGAATTTAATTTAAAGATAATTTATTTGAATCAAACCAGAGTTTAAATGTATTCATTTTCATTAGTGACCATATCCAGTGTCTGCTGTTATCAAAACCAGTAAATTTTAGCACATTTAATAATTCACAAATGTCATTTAAGTAAAGATTAAACCATTTTGGGCCTAAAACTGACCCCTGTGGAACACCTCAGGAAATACTAAGACTCACTGACCGGTGATTACCCATTTGAACAAACTGACTCCTGTTCTCAATATAATTTTTTATCCAGCTAAAGGCCACACCTCTTATTCCATACCTTTCCAATTTTTTTTAACAGGATTTTGTGACCTACAGTATCTAAAGCTTTTTTTTCAGATCAATGAATATCCCTACTGCATAGTTTTTATTTCCAATACAATTTGCTAACCTTTCAACTAACTCAATAAGTGCCATAGATGTTGACCTACCACATCTGAATCCATACTGACTGTCCATTAGTAAACTGTTTCTGTCAATGAAATTATCTAGTCTTGTGACAAATAGTTTTTCCAGTATTTTTGAGAATTGAGAAAGCAGAGGTATTGGTCTAGTAGAAATATTATATAGTATAAATGATGTGAATCACCAGATTTATACAATGGAATGACTTTAGCTACTTTCATTTTATCCCTTTTTTATTGTTACAGACAAAGATGAAGGCCTCAAAATTTAAATGAAATGTGTAAATAATTGTACAACCATGTGAATTTGCACATTGTTATAAATAATGTTTGTTTTTGTATATTTGATATTGCATTGTTTTTTAATGTAAAGTCAACCTTGGTTTGCATAGCAAGCTTTGTGTTGCTTAAGTCCTTTTAACCTGTTCCAAACCAAATTTGTACTTTTAATAATTCACTGTAGTCATGGGAGATATCTACCATTGTATCTGCAAATTATATTATGTTGATTATTTAAAGATTTGGAGATTTTAAAATGAGCAGAACCCATCTTTACTGGGCTTTTACAGCATGCCTGTTATGGTGCTTATACCATTTTAGGATGAGACATTTTGTAATATGTATGTATATATATTATTCCAATGTAGGTTAAAGGGACATTATAGAGCGCAGAGAGAGACATTTGTAAGCTTTTTAAACAGGCGTGGTGTCAGTCTTTCAGTCTCTGCAGCTGAGTTAAGAAGAGACTACCCATAATCCACCAATGGGAGTAACCAGGCATTAAAAAACACCAATTGTTAAAGAAATTAGCATTTGTTTGTAAGGTCTGCTCTGTGCCCTTGTTGAAACTAGAAGCGATGAGTGAAGGAGAAACGACTCTCTCTGTCCCACCCCACTCTTAGTTTTACATATAGTGTTGGTTACCTTATGGAACCCCCCCCCCCCAGACACACACACACACACACACACACACACACACACACACACAATGTATATCCAAGATAAGGTTTCTGTCTCGATCATCATAATTTGCCAGTCTTTTGTTCCCCCAAATTACCTGATGTGTCTTGAATTGTACAGTTTTAAACTTGTATGTCTTATAGTAGCAAAAGGATTGCTACTTTATTTATTTCACGTACTTCTGTAATCTTTCTGTGGATTTGGGGAGTGGGAGGCGGGGGAACTGGACAGCACTAACTGTAAAGTTGCTAATCCTTTTCTTTGTACTGAAACCAGTGATTAATAACATTGTAGGAGTATATCCTGTACTGAATCTTGACAGCTTTCGATGAGGCATCGCTCAAGAATGAACTAGAATGGTTGGACCACGAGTTGGCCAATCAGCAACAAAGAAACGTGGCTTGAGAGCAGGCCACGCCCTCCGGGGGCTCCAATAAGAAGGGAGGAGCTCGCGTTGTATCGGCGCGTGAACAGAGAACGAAGCACACCTGTTGGGCAGCGGTAGGTGAGCCGGGAGTTTGGATACTGGCATTTTTACAGACCAAAAGGATTTTTGGCGAGTGACAGCGGCAGTGAAACGTGAGTAGTTTGACTTTTCTTAACTGAATCGGAGTCAAGTGAGAAAACTAGTCATAATACCACTGAAGACATTCCAATTCAAATGTTTACAACACCGGTACGTCGACGCGAAAGCGTGCCCGTGATAAACGTTACTTAAACACTTCCTGTCTATGAGTTGGATGATAACTGATTTGTTTTCACCTGGTCCTCAACTAGACTACTTGTTAAGGATAAAGATAAACATAAATCTATGTGACATAATAAAATCTAGCCTATTTAAATCGTGCACCAACTAATTGAATATTTTTTACAGGACCCAAACATAATTAAATGTAATGCTATATTTTGTATGGCTGAATCCACGTTTGGGAGAAATCTAGTCCTACAGCATCCCAATCCGGTCACACTCAGCCATTCAATAACTGAGGCAGACGTATTGATGCGATATAAACGGGTTAAAAACACTGGAGACCAGCATTACCCTTTGATCTTTTGTAAAACGTGAGTTGACATGCAGACATGTAAGGTATAGTGTGCCATTGGAATGGCAGCCTTTACATCGGGCTCCCTGACTATAATGTTAATTAGCGTATTGAGGCTTGCCATGTTTTTTAGTGTAGAAACTCCAGACAGCCTGCCTTTTTTTTTTTTTTTTTCCTTCCTCTAACCTTCACCCAATGACTTACCCATGCCTTTTCGTTTTCGTTGCATTCAGGTATAACACACCTTAAAAACCTGTCACGTAGGGTTATGTCCTGTGTGCACTTGGCACACTAAGGGTGATGCGCTTTATTCAATTAAGCTACATTTACTCCCACTCCCTCTAAAGGCACACTGGTTTTCCAGAAACAGACCATCTTACTGGTATGGTTCTATGGAGTTGGTAAGATTCCGTTTGGCTCTGGTTTGTTAAAGTGAAGACCCTGAGAAGGGAACCTACTCTTGGCCCATTTCCCATACCACACACACGTTTCTTAAACCAGTCAAGCCAGTCATTGTGAACTTTTTGATCTCAGTGTAACTCTGCCAGACACCACCCCATTGCCAGAAACTTATGGGATGCATTATAGACAGTCTTGATTTGACTTCATTAACGATTACTATTGAGTCCTGGTGCCAGCATCACTGGGAACATAAATTTTACTTTTATAATCATGTAAGATGCCCTGCATTGGTCAAGGCAACATGCTTTTTTGTGAGATCTTGTAACTGGGCAACACTAATTTATTGACAATTAGCAATACAAACATGCTTGAAATACATTCTAGTCATTGTTTCTCTGAAAACCGCAAGGCTGACTGCTACTCATTGTACTCCCCGTACACGCTTTGCTTTGTCTGCCTCAGATGCTTGGAGGGACAGTGAAGAATGGCTTGGTTTTTTTCATTTTCCAATCTATACAGTCCACTGTTTCAGCCATGACTTTTTTTTTTTTTAAGCAAAACTACAAATGCTAATCTGAGTTGTTAAATTAAAATTGCATCCTGAAATGAAACTAGTTCCACGTGGAGCAATTTAAATGTTTTTTTTTTTTCTTCATTGAACTTTTGCAGATGTTGCTTGGAGATGCTTACTGGTAGTTTCTACTAGCCATTAGTTACCTGATAGTTCCTCAATGTGGAACTTACTTTTTTCTTATCAAAATGATTTAAATGCAGTGTTTTTTTTGTTTTGTTTTTCTCAGCTTTTAAACATGTCCCAACATTTTTTTGCTGGTCTTGGGACACAAATATCAGCGACTGATTCTGTGCTGGGCTTCTTGTCCAAAATGCCGGTGACCCTTGTTTGGTTCAAACTGACTTCCTAACCTTATCTTCTAGGTAAACTGCAAGAGTCCTGTCAGAAAATGGAATTTGATAATTTAAAGTCCTCAGCAGCACTCATTTACGATGAGTTCATCCAAAATGCCGGTGAGTCTTCCAACATTCCAGGTGACCTACAGTATCCATTTTTGACTTGTTTTTGTGAATCACTCCGCTTTGACATTGCAAACTCTTCTCTGCATCTGAACCTCGTTTGGTTACAGACCGGCGGACGGACACCTGGTTCCTTATGTCCTCTCCTCTCCCCCAAACAATTGTCATCGCTGCGTATATTTACTTTGTCACATCGCTGGGGCCTCGGATGATGCAGAACCGCAAAGCCTTCGACCTCAAAGGAGTTCTGATCCTCTACAACTTCGGCGTGGTGGCTCTCTCGCTCTACATGTGCTACGAGGTGAGTCACGTTCAATATAAGACATATTGCATAGTGGTGTACTCCTAGTGGAGTTGGTACTGGCGTTGCTGAGCCTATTGTTAACAGCCATGACACATGCTGTCGGCAGTCTTATGCAATACACTTGTTGATTGACTAAACGAGACTATTGATGCAAGGTTAAACCAGATCTGCAAGTGTGTTCTTTCCAGCACTGTTCTGCAAATGTTGCCTAAGAGCTGGGTGACTTCACCATGACTAACATTCGCCTGCATCTTGTCAAGACATTCTTAATTTTTTTCTTTTTATTTTGCTGCATTTCCTATGTAATCGGTATCCCAACCCTACTTATGAATTCAGAATGCTGTTATTGTGATCTACTACCGCGACACTCTGTAGATTTAAATATTAAGCTCTAACAGCAACAATTCAAGATTAAGACTAAAGAATTAAGACCAATGTATCAAAGTTATTTTTATATATATATATATTATTTTTTATTTTTTTTAAAATTGTACATTTTCAGTTACTTGTGATTAACCACTCTTTGCACGGTTGTTACTTTCAGTTTGTGATGTCTGGATGGGGAACTGGATATTCTTTTCACTGTGACCCGGTCGACTACTCTGATTCTCCACAGGCTTTGAGGGTAAGCCACTCCTTTTTTTTTTTTTTACGTGGGATGTAATATCATCAGCATCTAAACCCATGTAGTTGGAAACCAGTACTGAAATATTCTTAACTGTCTCCCCTAGATGGCGTCCACATGCTGGCTTTACTACTTCTCAAAGTTCATTGAGATGTTGGACACGGTGAGTGGCAAGTTCACTGTCAGGCATTCGTGTGGAACACATTTCCTTATGTAGTGGGTGTGTGTTGCACTAGACTCTGATAATTCATCTCACACAGTTAATTCTCAAATTTGTCACTCATTTGAGTAATTATTTCCAGATCTTCTTTGTGCTGAGAAAGAAGAATAGCCAGGTGACATTTCTTCATCTCTTTCATCACTCGATCATGCCCTTTACCTGGTGGTTTGGAGTTCGCTTTTCTGCAGGTAGGATTTCCTCCTGTCTAATGTACACGCTATAGTTTTCATGATATAACATTTATTTTAACGTTTTGTGGCATTATCCACAAATTGTTTTTCTTATTCAGGTGGGATGGGGACATTTCACGCCCTGCTTAACTGTATCGTCCATGTTATCATGTACTCTTACTACGGCCTGACTGCTTTGGGCCCAAACTACCAGAAGTACCTGTGGTGGAAAAAATACCTGACTACCATTCAGCTGGTATGTTGTGCAGTCAGACGTGTGTGTGTGTGTGTGTGTATATATATATATATATATATATATATATATAATACCTGTGGGGAATCTTGACAGTAGACCTTTTTCTTGTTGCTCCCCAGATCCAGTTTGTTATGGTGACGAGCCACATCTCCCAGTATTTCTTCGTGAAGCACTGCGCCTACCAGTTCCCCATCTTTGTCTACATCATCGGCTCGTACGGCCTGATTTTCCTGTTCCTCTTCCTCAACTTCTGGTACCACGCCTACACCAAGGGCAAGAGGCTGCCTAAAGTACTGCAGAATCAGACATGGGCACACCACAGCAATGGAGTTATGAATGGAAACGCCAGTCATGAAAAAGATGAGTGATGCAGGCTGGGGGGTTGGGGTTGACCTCATTTATGTAAGCTAACTACTGCAGTGGGGCTCAACCCCATTACTTTGGACTGTACTTTCTGTTTTCTACTTGCAAAGACAATCTTTAATAACCAAAGCTCTATTTAAGAGGTTTATTGACTAAAGCTGAAGGGTTTTTATCGTGTGTGTATATATATATTTTGTTTACAATGAAGGTAAAGCCCAAGTTCTGCTATGAAGTTTCCAAATATCCCTCCTCTCTGTTACAGTATGGTTAAAAAAAAAATTTCAAGCGTCCGAAATCGACCCCACTATTCACACTGAGTGTAGGGCTTCACCTATGATAGACTGTGGGACCCTCGGCTGTACACTCCAACATGGCTTCCTCAAAAAGCTTCTAATGATGTGATCGTTATAACTTTTGTGACTTTATCTGAAGACTTTTCAGGAAATCCAGTTTAGGGTTGGGTTTTTTTTAAAGTTGTGCACTGAAAAGTTTTTTTTCTACACAGGCTACACATGTCTTTGTTAAATGGTTACATGTACAACGGGGTGTCTTTTGATCACATATTAAAACCCACTTCTAGTCACAACTGTTGCTGATGGTACACACTCAGTGAAAAGGGCTCTTTATATTCAGTAGAATAAGTTTGTTCTCCTGATGTAATAGTTCTCCTATGAAGCGATGATGTGACAGATGCCAGAGAGGAAGGCTGATGGACCAATGTGGTTCTTGTAGGAGCTGGAGTTTTACTACTTCCTTATTGCAAAATTACATTGTTATTGAACTGCAGTATGCATATTTACTATTTAGCCAACCAGTCGGAAAATGTTAAGTATTTTTGCTTCACATGTTTGAAGTTCTGCGGCTAAAGAACTCTTTAGGCAGCTGGAGTCAAGTTGTGCCTTTTGTGGAATTTTTTTCTTTTTTTTTTTTTAATAGAATGAGGTCTGTGGAGCAGTTTATTATGATCTTAAGTAAGAAAAAAAAAAAGTGAATGTAACACTTTGCTCCTTAGACTGAGGACACAGGATTGAGCTCGATGTGGAAAGAGTTCCATCTTTTATTCAGGTGCAAGTCCAGGTTGACACTAAAGATTTACAGTTGTAAAATTGAGTACAAATCAGGGTGAACTTTTTTCAGATCCCTTATTATACCAATAGTTAATACTGTAAGAAATTGTATGAAATGTCTTTTATATGTATTTATATGGCAATAAATGGTCAATGTACTTTATAAATGTCTTTTCTGTTAATTTTAAGAAATGGAAGTATGCGAGTTTTTTTTTTTTTTCATTTCTTTAGTAGCCTTTTTTTTTTTTTTAACTGTTCACTACCCAAAGTTTGCACACAGCCCACACTGTCAGGCCAAAGTACCTTTCACCATTAGGTAACTTGCTAAATCACCACATGGAACATTTCACATTGTATGTATTTGGCAAATTAATATTTTGTTTATGGTCTGGTAAAAGGTTAGTTCCAATATCTGCACAACGCATTATGGGTATGATATGAAAGTTCTAAAGAACCTTAAATTTTGCAACTTTAATCTAGATCAACGCTGGCTTGGATACAAACATATTTTAATGGAAGTGCTGCTTTGACCTGGCTGTGAGGAGCTATTTTCACCAGTAGGAGGCACTGTTAAACTGAGACTAGAGGTTTGCAGTGTACAGTTTTCAGTGCTTTATAGTAAGATGGATTACCACAAATGATGGCGCCACTTTATTTCCCATTCATGACAAAGCATGGTTTCCCTGGTGTAAGTCATCAGGTTGAATGTATTATTGAGCAATGCAACATTTGAAATCTCAAAATATTGACTGCACCGGTTTGTGGCTGTCGGATCTACAGGATAACACTCAATTGTCAAAATCACTGTATTTTGCTGTTAGGTGAAAAGCTTTTTTCTCTGAACGGTTTGTTTCCAGAAAAGAGAAATATCTAATTTGTATTATAAGTGAAATCATGGAAATATTTAAATGTACTGTATATCCTGCATGTTGGGTGAAAACCTCCAGAAACCTTTCCTCCCTGACTCAAGGATGCACAGTAACTGCTGCTAAAGTTGCATCCCACCACATACTTTGGAGGGGGTGAATAAAAAAACAAGTATTTTGACACACTTCCCCATATTTATCACATCCCACCCAGGAAACGGCACATTGACTGTGCAAAGCACTCACTGACCTGTCTATTCAGTACGCCCCTCTGCACTTAAGTGGTACATAACGCCCGCGCCACCAAACAACCCCATTATTTTATTGAATGACACTCAGCTGTGTGATGGAAAACGTGAGCTTATCACACATCAAAGGGAGCTGACGTCAGTGTAAGATACAACTACAAATTACAGAAGTAATTTAAAAGTCTGTTTTGCTCTCCATGTAAAATAGACTGAGTTATACGAGTGCTGTAATGAACGTTGAATGGAGCGCTGAGAGCAGGCAGCTGGACAGTGCAACCCCTGGAGGGCAGGGATGATTGCGCACCACCATGATGAGGTCCAGCGACCCCTGTGTCTCCCAGCCACCCTCGCAAGTCTCTCCCTGCACTGTGGGATGACTAGGTCTTTATCAGGCTGAATGTGTGAGACACAAATGAGGCGAGTCAGCGAGCAGGATTTGTTGCTACCTGTCACTACAAGATATGCAACGATTTAGAAACCTTTTAATCATTTCATAGTTTTCATGTTTGCCTTGCCCAAAACATTTCACACAAATTTGTTTAATAAAGGACAGCAGAAGCAAAATGATAATCGTACTAACTGTCGGCATCTGCCATCCCCAGAGACTTGTTAGTAACATCTGGATCAGCAACTATTTCATTACGTTAAACCTTATTTAATGACATGAATATGTTGCAGCTTTAATCTCTATTTGGTCTGATTGTAGACAAACATTTATCAACATGTATCCCAACATTACTCAATTGGATCTGTGCAGTGACTTTTTGTCTAATGGACCACTGCCAGTGGTGTTAAAGTTCAGTTTAATTTGATTTACAGCATTTCATCCATGTTGGTCACCTATAAACTGTAAAAGTAGGCTATAATTTAAACAAGTTAAATAAAGGGATATTTGAAGCGTTATTAGGGTAATTAGTTAATAATTAATAGAAGGGTAATTATTTATCAAAGAATCACTAAGGTCTCTCAACAGTTTAACTTGCAACTGGACTCAGTTTTACAGCACTCGCAGCATAATACAGAAAATGACAAATGAAAGCCTTCAACAACAGCTTTTGATGATTAAGATGAAGTAATAATAGAAACGTATATTAAGTTTGTTATTATGGTCTCTGACATCAACATAACATTTTCTCTCATTTTTTTTAAAAAGCTTTTTTACAGGAGACTTTTCTGTATTCATGTTTTTGTTTCCTCAGTGGTTTGAAATGGCATCCAGCAGATGTGGAACCCGTTATCATTCATGGGGAGTTGTGTTTCTATAGTGACCTGTCGGAATGTAAGTCATATTTTCACGCTTCCTTTTTTGCTCTGTTTTTGGTCTCCATCACTCATGAGGGAACTATCTGGCCTATTCGATGCTAAACGCTCCACTATGTTCATCAGCTGATTAACGTCGTTTGATTGGTGCCGTGATTGTGATTGTTTTTTCCTTTGAGCCACAAAACAAAATTGCGAGAAAACCACTTTTTTTTTTCATTTGTCGTTTCAAACCAAAAACAAAAAAACAGTAAAAAAACAAAAAGAAAAAAACAAAAGAGCTGTTCTCCCGTTTTGGTTTCTGAATCAGGAAGTAACTAAACCAAATTGAAATAACTGTCCAATTGGCTTTTTGAAATTCCTATTTTCATTTCTCCGTTTGAAGGTCTACATTAAAAGAAAGAAAGGTGGACCCGGAAGTAATAGTAAATACTGTATAAAAATAAAAGCCCAGCTTTTAGAATGGTCATAATATGCAGCTCTAACGCTATACCAGAGTAACGTTAGAAAAAAAAAAATCAACCAATAAATAGGCTTATATGAACTTGGACCGAAAGAAATATGTTAGCAACAGTAGTTTATTACAGTTCATTGTTACCATGAACATTTTGATAATATCAGCTTTAACCCTTGTGTTGTCCTCGGGTCAAATTTGACCCGTTCTCAAAACTTCTCTAAGAGAAATACGGGTTTCTTTTTAAACAAATTACCCAAAACGTTAAGTACAATTACAAATACTAAATCACTACTTTAATTGAATTTTGGGTATTAAATTTTATATCATTTGAAAATAATGAAATGGATTTAAAACCTGACTTAACTTTGAGATACATGTCTGTGATTCTCCATCAACACCGGTTCCTCTAATATTAGTTAAAGTAATTCATAATTTCAAAATTAGGTATATTTCCCTATAAATGAAATGTAGTGACCATGTATTCCAAAAATAAGTGTAAAACTAGTGGAAATAAGTTGGTGTTAGTGAAAAATAGCATTGAAAAAGTGACAAAACATTGAAAAGGTGCATTAAAAAAAGGGACAAAATCCTCCAGAAAATGCGTCAAAAATATCAAAAAAATAGTTTGTTTATTTTGACATTAAGTGCATGGTCAACCGGAAGACAGCACAAGGGTTAATGTTACATAGAAATACTTATTTAGTGAAGCTAAGTCTGTAGGGTGTTTAATGGGGACTCCATACAGTATGTCACACAATGCCACAATCATAGGAGACGTAAATATGAAATGAAGTGTTTACGTCAGCGCTGACGGTCTGGACTCGTGAGGCTTGATTACAGTTAGGAGAATCTAAAAAGCTACACGGTAATTGCTTTTGTTTTGAGGGCCCTGTAATTTCCGAGATCCCGGTGGTTCCAGGCAGCGGCACCATCATTTGACCATTTTCTTAGCAGTACTTGTTGTGACTTGTGACAACCATTTGGAAAAAGTCACAGTGTGGGAAATAACAGAGGGTGCTAGAGGTGAAAAAGACAACAAAGTTTCAAATGGTGATGCAAAGTACAAAATATGTTTATTGATTTTCAAGGAAAAGAATAAGGAAAGAGGAGAGAGGGAAAAAATAAAATAAAAACCTAACAAAGAACATATACTATAAATATACTGAACATATAGAACACAGCACAGCTTGGATTACAACAAGATTCCATGGTCCTAGTTAGGATGGATACTATAAACAAAAACATCTTAAGAAGATGCAAAGTACATTTTGCCATGTGTGTGTGTGTGTGTCAGACAATTATTGGTATTTTAGATAATTGTGGGTATTTGGTTGCCCTAATAATAGCCTATCTTCATCTGTCACTTTCTGTTTGTTTTTCTTCTCCTTTTACACATTTTTTTGTGTATAAAAATGATGTAAGTATGTTTTGTATGATTCGGCTTACTAAGATTCTACAGACCCAACACTCTGCTCGCTACAGAATCTGCTTTCATTTTTGTTGTTGTAACACCACTAAATTAAAGATGCTGATGGATCTGATTAGAGTTTTATAAGAATATTTAAAGTGAAGCTTGGCATCTTTTTTTCATCACTATAACAACTGCCTGAATTGGTGCTCTGCTCTGTACCTTACTATGTTGTGTTGTCTCTTTAAAGTCAACAATAGTACATACTCTTGTAGTTTTCTTGGTCTTTAGGCAGAACAGAACCTGATCACTATTTGGTCATGTTTAGGGCTGAAACTGTATTTATTTCCTTTTTTAATTTTAAAAAATGAAATAGGCCCATTGTGCAATTTCTCACATTCAAGAATTTGACAAGTGCATTTGGTTTGCTTTCAACTCTGCAAGCTTTCCTGTGCAGCTGCACCTTTACACTATCTTTGTATTTCATACCTTGTTAATATATACCATAATTGTTTTAACTGAGTTTTCATGTTTTATGTAAAGCACTTTGAATTGCCTTATTGCTGAAATGTGCTATACAGTATAAATATTGCTGCCTTGCATCTCTAGAAGCACATTTTCAACGATGTGTTTGTCCTTTTGGGCCTTTTTGCAGACACCTCACACCTGTGTTTTCCAGGTACTTATCCACCCCGCTGCAGTATATCATTTGTCCTGAAGCTGACTTATTGATCACTGTCTTGTCTTCCAATAAGGCCTCAGTAGAGTGAGTCTGGTCTGCTGTGTGTGTGTGTGTGTGTGTGTGTGTGTGTGTGTGTGTGTGCGTGTGTGTGCGTGCGTGTGTGTGTGTGTGTGTGTGTCTGTGTGTGTCAGCTGCTGCCTCTATGGCTGTATGCTGTCATATCTGCTTAAGGACAAGAGGCAAAGAAAGGCTATTTATGTAGTCTGCTTTCAGATGTTTCATGTGTTCATGTGTGTGCTCTGACAAATTACAGATGTAAATGTTCCCACTGTTCCATACTGTAGCGTATGACGTTTTGATGCAACGCAAGAAGGAATAAAGCGTACACACTTTGCATGGCATTAGCATAACCCTTCCACTCTTGTGTGTTTGACGAGCCTTGGGGCCAGACAGCTTCCAACAGTAGCACTCTGCTCGCTTGCGCTGAATCCCAGGCTGCGTGCCTGTTTGCCGGCTGTTCCCCGAAGGCCTACCTACTCTACTGCCTGTGTTTCTGTACGTCTTGCTTCTTTGATTTACCATTGAGATATGCATTGCATTTAGTTAGATTAGAAGTTAGATGAGGAGATTGATATCTGTTTGTAGAATCTGAACATTGCTGGAGCCAGAAGATGGTATTCTTAGGTTAGCATAAAGACTTAATGACATAAAGAATCTTCCTACCACCATCCTTAAAACTCACTCATTAACATTCTTTTTCATTGACTGGCAGTTACAAATGTGGAAGGAGGTGCATTACCTCTCCAGTGTGTATTTATGTGAGCTATACTCTAAATTTTATGAAGTCTCTGAGCTTTGTTCATCTTTGTTATTGTAGTTGCTATTTGTTTTACAGTCTGACCATGGACAGAGTGTTGGAGAACATACAGCCACAGGAAACGGTAATAAAGAATATTGTGAGTAATATCATGTTTTGAGCTTTTAGTGTGGATGAGAGCCTTAAGCTGAACATATTCCAGACATGTAATAACAGACGGGAGGCAGATTTGGCAACAGTTGTCCAGAGGGGCCTCTCATAAGATACACAATTTGATTTGATTATTCCTGATGTCTGCAACACAATGTGTTGTTACTAAGGTGCTGACTTGAAGTTACCCTTCAAGCTGTTCAAGGGCCTTAGAACATCCACATAAGCACTGACTGAATTGAACTTCCTTTGACCTGCAGTCCTATTTAATTTTGGGGCCTGTGAGACTCACAAGGGACATTTGAAAAAATAATAAAATAAAGTGGTGCTATCCCTAGCTAGTCCGTTTTTAAGGGTCGAGCTGGAAAACTGCTGGATCATACTGTTATATCTTCTAAGGAAGAACTTAATGTCTACAACATCCCAAATCCTTTGAACGTTTAATACAAATGGACAGGCATGACATCTGTACAAGTTACGAAGCTACTTTCACATGTCTCTAGCTAGCAACAACTTATTCGGTCTTATTCTACACCTAGAGACAACATCCTGTCAGCATAACATACTCTGCTTCAGAACTGTAATAGTGCCTCCTTCTGGAACATCTCTTATTAGCAGCTAACGTCAAATACGGGATAAGGAAAATGAACTAGTATTCTTCATAAGTAAGTAAATGATATAGATTACAGATAAGCATTCTTGTTACTCAATATTACAGTTAAGATATTACAGTTAGGATACCACACATACATTTCCCATAATGCAATGATGCACTACGTCTTTTCCATAGACTGTAAAAAAGAATTCATATTAACAGTCTATGGTCTTTTAAAGACCCTTCCTGTCTGGTAAACACCCCCAGTTTGCAAAACAGCAGGATGGTTTAAATTTAAATTCTTCAAGCTCAAACTGAGATAACCATGACAACATCGCTATGACAATACCAGATTACCTTAGCTTAAAGGTACAATATACATACAATAACATTTCTGCATTAAACTGCCTTGCTCAAGAGCGGAAAATGTACTGCTAATGTAATGGTTAGCCTATGCATACACCACAAACTAGCTAACATTTTGCTAACGTTAGCAAACTCAAATATGTTTTAACTTAGGTGCAAGCTAAATTGAGAAATTACTTTAACACTATACATTTTACAAGTAACTGACGCCAGCTAGCCGTTACTTTACTTTAGATATTGACCAGTAGTTTATGGTTTATTTTGACATAACGCTGGTCAATACTTTCTCAGTAGCAGTTAGCAGTCGGCGCACAAGGTAGGCTAACAATTCCTCTTGCTTCAGACCATTTATTACCGTGTAGCGTGCAATAAAGGCATTAACCCTCGTTTTGTCTTCCCGTCATAACTGAAAATCAATTTTGTTGGCGCCTTTTATCGATGTTTTTAACTTTTTCTTACATTTTTGATGCTTTTTTTCAAGGACAACATGAGGGTTAAGCAAAGCTGACCTAGCATCATTTAAGAACGCATATTGTGGCGTGTAAATAAACCCACAACCATCTTTAGGATTGTCATTCAGTAGAATCCAGCAGAATGTAAGCTACAGTCTCTCACACAAATTAGGTGAGGTGACGGATGTGCAGTGGGACAGAAAATGTCTCTTGATAATGTGAACTGTTGCTGTAAAGTGTTACTGCGACAGCTAGCTTAGCTACATCGGAATGGGACAGAAGCTACATGACAAAATGAACTGGCGTTTTGATTTAATTGCATTTATGTCAGGATGGAAAGGCATGCCGGTGAAATAGAAAAACACGTTGTAGACTAAATGCTCTTGGAACTACTGTATATTTAAGTTGTATTCAATTAAATGGTAAAATAATGATTAAGATTCAGAAATGTAGTCTTGTGTAAAGTGTATCATTTTTCTTTTACTCCTTTAGATTAGATATAAATATAAAATGTCATTATGAATGATATAAAGCAAACATTATTGAATTGTGTGCAATATTCATTGTATTATGCTTTTATATTAGATTAGATTAGATTTATCAAATAGATAAGTTGATAGAAAAGTAATAAAGGGGGAGAGTTCCTTGGCTTCATGCTTACGGTTTTAAATGTTTATCATTTTTTTCAGTGTAAGATTCTGTGTTTGAATATTTTGTCTCTTTCTATACTGATCCTTTTTACTTCGTATTTCGAAATTAATGCAGGATCAATGCTGAGATATGTACAAGGGGAAGATACAGACTACGAGCAACCATCAACAAGTTCAGGCACACATCAACCAGCCGACCAGCAGGTCTGTAGACTCCACAACAGTACCAATTTGATTTGATGTGATTGGTTTTGGAAAATATGTGATTTATTTTGATAATATTATGCACTTGTCAATACTTGAATGTGTGTGTTTTAGCTGTTCTGCATAGTATATTTACAAAGTAAAGTAACATGTGACTTTTCTACTTTGAAATCTTTGCTTTATTAAAGGGGGTTGACTTGTATACTTTGTATTTATGGATGATTATTTAATTTCTACAAAGATTTTGCACAACCCAATACGTGTGTGTATGTATATTTTGGCTGTTTTGTGTACTGTGTTTAGAAAGGTGATTTTTTTTCTTTTCGTTTATTGTTCTTAGGTGTTACATTTTGATGCTGGTATTGAGTTATATGTTTGGTAATAAAATGTTGAACTGACAAAAACAAACATTTTTTTCTCAAGGTGGGGGGCATCATAAAGGAAATGTGCTTAAGGCACCAAAATGGCTAGCAGCGGCTCTGCATTGCATCCACTTTTCAACAATAATACAACAGAGACCCTAGTTATTAATACATTTCAATATCGATCGATCCAGCTTAACGTTACTACAATGTGCTGGTTGACAAGTAGCTAATGCTAATGCTCACCACATAATGTAAGCTGTATAGATAGACGACTAATCTAATGCTAATTTAGACAGCAAGCACACTTCAAAATCACCTCTGTGCTGAAATCCTCCCCCCTTCGTGTTTAGCTTTCTTTGTAGTTAAATTTACCCGACAAAAGGTGGGTTAGGCACCAAAACAACTAGCTAAGATTACAAAAAAGTGAAGGGAGAGAATCATTTCGGGCAGCTGGGAGATCTTCTGCAAACAGCCATCGGACATCCTCGCCGCCCCAGAGATTCCGCCAGCCATCCCAACCTGCGTAGTTGAGTACCGATACAACAAACCCACGCAACTACACAACATCATCAAAAGTCTATGTTTACCAGTCATTGTTTTGATTGAGAGAACCCTAGCGGCAGAAAATTACATACTTGTATGTTTAACACAATGACCAGAAATCCTATCTGCACCTCTAAGGCTCAATTACAATTACTTTGTATCTGCACTCTGGCTACTGCACGCATATACATCCTCATGGCATCACATCACCACTAATGTCCACACAAAATATGCATGCAAAGCTCTGCGCACAATTGTTTTATCTCAGATCTTTATCCAACTGTTCCAGATAACCAGGCGGCAGCTCAAAGTCTGGCTGACGAAATTCACCCATCAACTGAGGTGAGAAGCGCTCTTGACCAAACACCATGGCTGCAGTCCCTCCAAGGCAAAAAGAAAGGTGTGTGTGTGTGAATGTGTGTCACTGTGTGTCACTGATAGCTTTGGAGGCTTAACAAATATGACGTTCATTGCAGCTGCAACACGAGCCATGTCAGTCTTGTTAACCCTTAAGCAGTATTCTGTATCTTGGGGGATACTTCATCTGACAGGTTGCGGGGGAAGGGGCATTATGTGGTTGCAGTTGATGAGAAACACTGATGGGGTGATGGGTCATGTAAACAGGTCATGTGAATTTTTGCCAACATTCAAAACATTTATTTCAAAATCCAAAATGGCAGCACATGTGGAAAAAACACTGGGCGCGAGGTAAGTGTTATTTTTTACTATTATATATATATATTTTTTTTAAGGATAGTTGTATGCTCTTGTGGATATTTTTAAAATGACGTTTTCACACATTTTATAATCAGGCATTGAATGCCTGTAACCTGGGGGATACATTGCCCATATAAGGGTATGGAACAGATATGTTTTGAGGCCCGTTCTCTAAATATATTCAATAAGATAAAGCTGTGAAATACTGAACACTTTTTTTATTTTACTCTTAAATGTGTATTATTGATGAATTTGCCATTGTATACATGTTTTCAGGGATTTTCTGTCAGCAGTTTCTAAGTCTAGGAAGAAGAGGTAAGTTGAGGAAGATAAGCTAAAACAGAAATGAAATGGTAAATTTACATCCTACATGGTCAATTCATCTTGAGATATAAAGTTCTTTTTTTTCTCCCCCCCCCCCTACCCAATGTACTGAAAACATGAAACAAGAAAAACATGAAAATGTACCTAATTAATTGTTCATTAAATGTTTTTAAAGTTATGTATTACATGTATTTATATACCTAAAGGAATGCATAAATCCGTACTAGAGCCCAACCGATATATCGGCCTATATTAGTCATTTCTCGATCTATCGGCCTCGGCATTTTTAAATATTCATTCATCAGAATCATATATAATGACAAATAAATGAGTAAAGACGTCTTAGCTGTATAACCAGGTTGATAGATCTTTGGCAACCATTTGCAGATTACACAATTTACATAGTTTTGTCATCTTACACTGTCTGACATTACTCTTTTCTAATGGAAATGTTTCATCAAGTGCTCAGATCTAATATCCTCATTCTGCAAATACCACAGCAATCCTTCCCACTCTGTCTTACTCCTCTCTTCGCCACTCTCTTTCACAAACCCCTTCCCTCTCCTCTCCTTTTGAGTTTGTGTACAACTACAACCCTGGGAACTTTTAGTAGGAGGAGGAAGAGGAGGGGCTGAGAGGCACATGATTGGCCAAGAGGCAGGAACCACTCTGACAAGATTGGCTGAGAGCCTGGGAGCTGTGAGCAGAGTTCCCTCCTTATTCCAGAGAACATCAGTGAGCAGTGGAGTAGGACTTGCAGTGTTAAGAGATGCACACCAGATCATTTAGTGTGTTTTGGTTTCTGTAGTTGGGACTTTCACAGAGCAAACAGAAGACACTGTACAGTAGCCAGGAGTGGATAATTAATATCTTTCTGGAACCTTCTCAAAAAGATAAAAAAGTAAGTTTTTATATTAACCTATTTTCCTCCTCTTCATTCTAAAGTAATAACTGTAACTGTGGTACAGCAGCTCTTCTTGCTATGTGCTTAGTATTGTAGCAAAAGTGACCACATCACATAAAGATTAACACATAATAATTGAAATGACAGCACACCATGTGACAATGATAACAAATGCACTACTACAGTTGATAATAGGATTAGAAGTTGTGTACATGCATGTGCATGTGTGTGCACATGGGATGAGATATGTACACACACTGGATTTCTGACAGTATGTACTTACTATCTGTCTTTGAAGGATGTAGCTTGTGCTTTAGCGTAGGGAACGGTGCAGTGCGTCTTCACAGTGACCAACCTCATCTGCAAAATTGTCACTGCAATGCTTCGCATTGACAGAATAGCTCAAGGACTTCCCTCCCAAAATCTCCTGGTGTGACTTTCAGGCTGCAGGGTGGTGGTGGCGGTAGCCAGCTATAAATAGGCCTGCTTCCAATAGTGCTGCAGTCACACATAAATTCAGAGGGAACAAGAAATGACACAGTCATTGTTGTATTTGAGTTGGCAGCACTTTGATCCTCTATGCAGCCAAGAAAAAAAACCTTTAACTCCAGTGTAAATGCATGTGTCTGTCAGTGTGTGTGTAGGTTTGGATGAAAAGTATTAGCATCTGTTAGAGTTTTCCTTGTTACACTGTGTCAGAGCAATACTCTGCGAATTACCCACAGTTCCCTTTTAAGGAGGTTATCACTTTAAGTGCTTAGTCAAAGAACAACTCTCTTAATTTCCATAAAAACTACTTACAAATACAACAGTGATCCATACAAGGAGCGGACCTTTGTCTTGTTATGATGTATACTCACTGAAACACAGGAAGAGTGAGTTTAAAAAGTGACATCACATCCAAATTAAACCCAGGAGGATTTCATGTTGATCCAGCTGACCATCTAATAAACATACGGACCTGTTTATATTTCATATCCCAGCTTTCATCTTAGGTGGAGATGGAAATGGCATTGTAATAAAGTTGGTTAGATATAAAAAGCAGCTCTTCAGTCCACATTTTCATTTTACTTAGTATGAAGCCAAATAAAGATAAAAAGTTAAAAGTTGTGCATATGACATCAACTAAAAAATGCATCCAAACAAGCTGCTGCCCTGTCCTGCTTCAATGCAGGGGGCTCAGCCTGCTGTGTGTAATATCTGTCTCAGAGCTCCTCAATTGCAGTGTAGAACACACAGAGCCTTGTGTTGTACCTGACCTCTACTATGCAAATATACTGTATACTGTCAGACTGCCAGCCAACACGCAACTCCACCTCCACGTGGATGAGTCTGTGAGATTTGAGCAGAACACTATGCCCATTGTTTCACCTGAACATCACCCGAGTGCTGAAATAAAGGCTGGAGAGTGACCTATATGACAGGTGTGTCCGCACTCTCCTCCTCACTTCTGGTTCTGTGATAAAGCATCTACCGTGCAGAGACAAGACCAAGTCAGATTAGGCTAAACATTGGATGGGTGCGCTGACTCAAGAATTACTTTAAAACCACACAACACCAGTGAATTTTTTTATTTTTTTATTCTTACAAACGTCTGTTTGTATCCTCGTTGTTATGGTCCCCTAGGTCTCATTTCTGAATAAATATTGCTGCTTGCCAGTGTGAGTGAATGAGGTTGGCTCGATGTACTCTGCGAGTACTGTACAGGGACAAAAAGCACCATCATCCGTCTTTTGAAGGAGGATCTCTCCAGGGGTGTGTGTCTGAATGCACGCACAAATCCTCCACTGGCTTCACTGATGATATTCTTTAAGACCTAAACTTTAAGTGACAACGTTGACCCAAGTGTTTATTAGACTTTTTTTGTATTCAGATGGCTTTTAGTGGGACCAATTATGTGATATAGTATGTGATTTAGCTTTTATGAGTTTCCAGAGGTGAAGGGTCAAGCTTTCAAGCAACAGTGGAGGACTGCAGTGTTTGGTGCCAACAAAGTCAAATGTCGCAGGTTTCCCTGAGCCATTCCTGGCATTTCATAAGTGGGAGTTAATGGAAACATTTTATAATTTGCTTCCCAAAGCATATTCATTACTTTAATAAAGGCAGTGTTTGTTTTCCTTGGCTTGGCAAGGGAGAGTATACAAAAGTCCTCTGAATCTCTCGTGCTGAGACATTGTAATACTGTATGTACTGTATATTTACACAGATATGCGGCTGCGTGCTGTCTTCAAGCTTTGACTTTTCAAAATAAAAGGTTGCGTCTGGTCCACTATGTTTTCGATGTTTTTGAACAGTCCGGCAATCATGCTAATGAATAAAATAAATTTTTTCAGCAGATGTCTTAGTTACAATACAATACAAGAGACTGAGAGAGCTACATGGAAAAATATGCACCAAACAAGCCACTCTGAAATGTTGCTGTTTTCATGAATACAAAAGTTGGGGGACCCTCCCCCCTAGACTAAAAAAAGTTGGAAGACCATCCTCTATTGTCCATTCCATAAATAACGCTCCCTTAGAGCTTTTAGAGGCCGTTCTGGGACTTTGCTGGTTTATCAAGCTTCAGTAACATTTACTGGGCCGGGTATTTGATTGTAAAAGTCCTGTCCTTTTAAAAAGACGCTTGAAAGATTATTTTCATCAATTACTTCTTAGATATATTTTTAACTTTAAAGTGACAGGAAACATGTTTTGGAATCAAGAATTGTTTATTGCTAAGGTAAAAGATATTCCCTGCTTCCAGATTTTTGGCAATATTGTCATGAGGCCTGTGGCGAATGTGTTGGTTAATATTAATTTCAAGGTCTGTGACTTTTAATAAACTCAGTTCCCCTTGCACACCCTTAAAATGCAGCACCAAAGGCTTGTTTTGAGAGCATCCCAAGACATATGACTTGCAAAATCATGTCCAAAACAACATAGAAGAAAAGATACAAGAAGATAAAATTGTCTCCTTTTCTTTCTCTCTCTCTAGTAGAGCCAATAAACACTGACCTTCAGCACAGCTGGATGGTGTCAAGGCAACCATAACACAATGTCTTATTATCAAGCCAGAGATACAGCCTTTCATTGATGTCATGTACAACAATATATGCAGGGATTGACGAAACAGATGACGAGGATCTCTGCAGCAGCATCTGTGTGTGATGACTTTGTTACTTTAGGCAGGAAGAATGACCTCCAAGGGACATGAGAGAGGAGAAGAAGAAGAAGAAGAGAGAAACAGCTGGGGCCTTGAGTAACTTCCCTTTCCCCTTGTTACACTGGAAGTCCTGTCATTGTGTTTGTTAGCTTCTTTAAAAAATAAAGAGCAACAGCTTACGCTGCGTTTACAGACGCACAGACGCTAGTAATCTGGGATCTGCTTAGATTGTGGAGGGAATAAGTGGGGGGGCGGGGGGACTCAATGTCTCGAGAGAGTGGTGGTATGCGCTGGTCATCTTTTGGTCATCTCTCGCACGGCACATCCTGGTGCTTTGTTTAAAGAAATAGAGAATACTTTGTTTTCCTGCACTGCAGTAAAACTTTCCGTAAACAACTGTTGACATTTTTGATGTTTAGACCGCATGGGTCACGCATGTTGCTCTTAAAAACACAAGATGTAGACAGAAGATTGCGTTGTGCTTCAGCAAACTGTAACAAACTTTTTCCTTGAAATCCAACTCCTTTGTTTTTGTTTTTTCTAGCAGTCACACACACAAACACAGGGAGTGATTCTGTCCAACACTATCAGAACAGGACAGTATCACATACAATAGTGAAAAATGAATATCGTTTTCAACAGTTTTTTTAAATGGCCCAATCCCAAAGTGAGCCCTGAGGATTAAAGACTCACAGACTTAATTGATCTCAGGTGCTAAGTGAGTGATTGAGGCCACATGGGCTCAGATCACGTTACCTTGGATACATTTAATAACAAAGATGTTACTGACACTTGCCGGTTTGGGTGTTTTCATTTTAAGTGTGTTGCTTTCCACATGGCCAAGGAACAGGAGACTCCTAGCAAATTTTTTCAAATTCTTATTTTACAAGCTGGAAAACAAGTCCGTTCCGTTCTGTGGTTGTGTGTTGGGCTGTTGTTTACCTTCGTAATTTCCGGATTTCCTTATGGTGTCTGCGGTAAACGTCACAACGCTTTGAACTGTGGGTTATTCCCTTTGGTGAAGTCTGCATCAATGCACTCTCACAGAAAGGATTCGCTAAGTGTGTACTCAAACCCTCAGGCCCTTTGAAATTTAACATTGGGACAACCCTTAAGAATTTTGCGAGAACGCGCACCAAAGTCCGTGAGTCTGCGAGTCCAGACTTTGGGATTGTGCCAGTGATGCTCCAGCCCCACGACAACGTGTCCAACAGATAGTCCAGCAACTGGATAGTGTTGCACTGTAACATATCAACACTGAGAAGTGATTGCATTGCTTGGAGTAAGCACACACCGCAGAGTAATTGGAGTTAAGTGCCTTCGACGGCTTGTGTTTGTGCAAGGAAGGGATAAATAAACATGGGGTGGCACATATAGATTTGATTTCTTTCCTGCAACAGGGTGGAAAAGGACTTGAGCTTCCTTCTGATATTTGCATTGAGCCTTCACCTTCCTCTGAATTAGATTATCCAGAAGTATGCTTTATTGCCAGTAGAGTCGGCTTGCCAGTTGGCAAGAGTTATATTATAACAAGGGTATTTGATCAGGTGTCCTATATTATTTATCAGCTCATGGCCCTGATAAGAGCCCTGCTTGGTGTAGGACACTGTGAACAAAGTGATTCCAGCTAGCTAAGATTAAATTAGGCAGGCTTTACTTGTACTGCTACACTGCTATGCATTGCTACGCATGTAAAATCCTCTATTCTCTGAAACATCATGCACCTTTTTCAATAAGGTAGTTATTGAAAGCTATAGGTTGAGTTTCTGTTGCCCCATGAGGAATTCTACGTAATGACAACAACACTGTTGGCGCATCCACATGACGCAAGCCTTGGGTGATTGACCCCCACCCTTCCTCCATGCAGTTGCTAGTAGCCTTTATCCCATCAAATCAAGGAGGACACGGAGAATTAAGAAAACATGATGGACTCTTTAGAGGATATCTTGTAATTTGTATGTTGTCTTTGAGCTGCTGCGCGTGAATGTCGCCGGACTACACCATTTTGTAAAATTGCCATACTGAGAAATAGTGTTTTGTGGAGCTGGTGTATCAACTCATTTGGCAATGGCTTGAATAAAACAGACGTTACAACAATATAGAATAGTTGTGCACTATTGCTTTAGACCAACGATGCTCTGCCCACTCTTTTACTCTGCCAAACTGGCTTGGCAACAGTCCAATCATGTTGCATCAGGATGATTTGTGAATCGTGTTTTCACTGTGCTTTCCACTGTTGCAGAATTTAATAATATTTCTCCTATGTTTCTTCATACCCCACTTGAGTTAACCCTCCTTGTTGTCCTCGGGTCAAATTTGACCCATTTCCAAAAACGTTCTATATCAGAACTATGACAAAAGTGACAAATGTTTAAAAACAACTACAAAAACACAAGAAACAAAATCAGACATACTTTTTTTTTTAAACGCTGAAAAAAAGTGAAGAAAAACGTCCAAAACATTGGAAAAAGCGACAAAACAATTGTTAAAAAATTGACTAAAACATAATGAAAGACGTCAAAAAGTGACAAAAAAATTGGAATAAAATTGACAAAAATGTTGAGAAAGGTATAGAAAAAGAACTACAAAATGTTGAAATTTCAACCCAGAAAAAACAAAGTTGCAGGTCGAAGGGAAGACAACACGAGGGTTAAGGTAGGGTATGCTCCTAAAGAACTAGGTTGTTCAATGTGTACTTGTGTCTGCGGGCCCACATCAAGAGGCAAAAGTGTTTGAAGGTGCGGTCACGGAAAAAAAGTCAAAAAAGTGACACATAAAATGGAAGAAAATTCACAAAAATGTAGAGAAAAGTGTAGAAAAAGAACAACAAAATGTTGAAATTTCAACCCAGAAAAACACAAAGTGATATTGTAAATTGGCCGTAGCCCATTCACACAATTATTTTCCCGTCGTAATGTATTGGCTTTGCGGGAAACACAACATGGTTTGCTTCATACAATGTCACATTCATATTTCATATTCATATTCTTCTAATTATCAGACAAATGTTTTAATTTAAAATCAATAGGTTAGTGTGACAGCTTGCTTTGTTTTCCAACATCATCTTACAAAGAATTGAGCTGCTTCCTACCCAATGAACGTGGGGTTTGTAATTTGGAGAAGAGTGTAAAGCGTTGGATATTAAACAATATGTGTTAAGCTGCTGTGAGCTGTAAATTCACCACTTCTAAGCAGACGGCATCTCAGAGCTGACAAGGCAAAGAGAGCTCTCTTCCTTTGTCTCACTTACAATAGGTTGTGTAAGTGTACTGACTTATAACACCAATAACATTACCTCCGCTAATTAAATCCATACTTTAAAGTTACTTTATAAACTTTAAGCCTCTAAGCCGGTTTGGAAATGAATACCTTTGTTGAAGTGTTAAATTCGTTGCCGGCTCCGGCAATGAGGGTCTAAACCGCTGCATATCCAGTCAACACGACGAAGTCAAGTTCTTCTGGCCTCTAGGGGGATTGCTATAAGTGGAACACAGAGAGAGAGAGACCAAACAACTGGGTTTGATTTTGAAGTAGTACGAAAAGCTTTGTAAGGGTCGTCCACACCAATAATGATAACTATAGTTTTAAAAATTGTTCAAACTCAAGTGGATGGCAGAGTCCAACAACAGTGATTGTATCATTGGGATCACTTTCAGACAGTCAGAATTCATCTAAATTTACAACATGACATTGCAGGTGACATTGCAGAGAGCCTCCTTAAAGACCTGATTTTCCTTCTATTAAATGTATGAACGATATGAAGGTGACCAGAGGGTCAGTGGCATTTGTGACTTTTCAATAATTGTTAATATTTTTAAAGTATTTCTCATGTCACAGAAACCACTGAGAGGGAATACTGTGTTATTGATGTTATTATCATACTTGCAGTGATGTATCAGTGTTTTTGTTTAGGTACTGTGCACAGATCTGACCCCCAGCCTGGGTGACCTCATCCCTGGCTTTATGCAGCTCTGTGCATCACAGAGGTCTGCTAGTAGACAATGAGCTTTTATGTAGGATATAGACAACAACCTTATGTTGCAATATATGCCTCAATTAGTGTATATGTGCTTTGGCCACATATCGTTTATCAGTGTGGATGCTCATATCTTTGTCGTTATAGTTATCATTTTGGTGTGGACGCCCCGAACAGTCTATATGGTCAGCTGATTGAGCCCTGGTCGGCCACCTTAATAAACAGAGCTGAGATGAGACTTCACTGCACACGGATATACACAAAATGTTCTCTTGAAATGAGTTTTCCCTCTTCCTTGTTTCATTTGTCTGCTGGTTCAAACTAGAAAAATGCTCTATGTAGTAAAACGTCACTCTCTATTTTGCTTTCTCACTCCTACTCTCTGCTTCTCTCACCACAGTTGGTGGAAGAGGATTTGGTAGAGTTGCAGGGTCTAAGTCCATGTGACCATCTAAGGATGTTGGCTCACAAGCCTCAGGCAGACCTAAATTAATCTTATATCTCATAACATGTTGAGCTGTAACATAGAGATGTGTTTGTCTCATAAATCAGTCAAACAAATGATCAAGTTATGCAGTAGTACGGCAATTACACCATGTACCGAATTCAATTCAAAGGAGATGTTACATTTTATATTTGAACTATGTGCTGTGTTGCATACTAAGTTCATCTGTCATTTTATTAGTGACGTTTCTACCGAAATAAGCTTGTGTGAAGTTTAGTGCACTACACCATTTGCTTGTTATAAAACCCTATGGTGAAATAAGGATTGTCTTTACATTATATGCACCAATTTCACAGTTTAAATAGCTGAGGGGAATCGAGAGTTTGTGATTAATCTGTTCTGCTATTTTACTTTTACTCTGAATCATCCAGAAGACACCAACTATCCTGCGCATCCCTAAATTTGGTATAAGCATATCTAATGGAAATATTTGGTTTTATGGCTGTCTGTTATTACGTAGACAAGATGCTGTCATTTTCTGTGGTTTGATGCTGCTTCAAACTGTCAAATCTGATCATTGCAAGGGTTCACTAGGGAAATCTGCCCTTTCCGCATTCCATATTTCTGCCACTGGAAGTGTTTTTATAAAACAAGATTACAGATATGCAATCAGCTTTCTGGCTCTCCTCATATAATCCAAGGCCAAACTAAACCCCAGGCCTGCTTTACATAACATGACGAGAAATCAGAAACAACATATCACCTCTGTGCAGCAGTGTGTTGGCAGACCTTTCCTTAGCTGATTGGTTTGTCTGCTTTGCTTACTTTAACCCAGAATAAAAGTCACACAACCGACCCAGGGGAGAGAGCTCTTCCACTGGCAAAAACATTCACTACACGCACCATAATTGCTGTGAATCGTACCTTAAGGACAGCTCAGCTGATGCTGGTGCTAGAATGTAGTTAGAGTGAAGTTGGCAAAGGCTCATACTGGAGAGCTAACTTTTAACATAGCATTCTTATCATGTGAGGGTCTCTAAGGACAGAAAGAGATACACTAAAATACTTTTCCGCCCTCTCTATGCACAACATAGACAACACACCTCCAATATGGGTTGAAGACAGTAGCTGGTCTTTGAAGTCTTCACTGGAAGAAAGAAACCCATCACATTTCTGAATGCAGGCTTACCATTGGCTAACGTTAGCAAGCCAACTAATAACGTAACGTTAGCTAATTACACAATTTAGCTCTTGAACTAGTTAGCTGGAGGGCTCCCATACCTCCAACCCATAGACCGTTAATGCTCCAACCACTGTGTCAAGCAACACATTTCGGACCAGTCTGATGAAATTGATGTGAACCCTCCTTCAAACTCCTGGTAAGTCAGCGAGAACAAGCAAACACCCCAAATGTCAAAATTACTGGGATTACTAATGTTTACGACTAAGCTAGCTAGCTAAGTGTAATGTAACATTATACGAAATTTGAAATTGTGTGAACTTTACTTACTTTACTAAAATAGGTCACATTACTGTAACATGTTTGTAAACACTGCACATAGAGTCAACGAGACTAAAATAATTATAAAAAAATATATAACATTATAACAGTTAGCTAGCCCAACAGTAAAGTTAAAGTAAACAATTATTTAGAATAATGTTAGCTAGCTAGCTACTGTATTAGCAACACAAAAGCCTCATACAGTAATAGTAATAACGTTAGCTTGTTTCGAACTAGCTAGCTAAACGGATTTTTTAAAATTTTTTCTGATTGTAAAAACTATATTAATAAATTACAAATAAACAATGACATAACAGCTATGATTAAAATTGTCGCCTACCTACATGATACTCCAACAAGGGTATTTGAGGAGTAGAAAGATGCATGTTATAACAATGTGTCCGTTAAACTGATAGAGTTGAGAGTGCAACGTGCAAGAATAATTTAAATAGAGAGGATGACATTGTATGGATAGTTATACAGTAGTTTTCTGTATTTAGAATAAATATATCATACTTCGCAAGAGTCTGGGTGCTCTGTAGGCTACTGTGTGTGGCGTGTGCACTTTCATGGAGGAAAATGCTGCCCTCCAAAATATTGTGGGAGAGAAAAGGAACAGGTGTAAAACTGACTGAGTGCAGACAAATGAGGTGGAGCTATTGTGCCAAAGGATATATCTTGTCGTGCCCTTGGTGAAAATGTTCTAATGTGCTTGGATGAAGTCTATGTGTGTGTGAAACCTTTGAAACTAAAACTAGAACAATAAACACTACATTGAAAAATAAATCAAACTTTGGCCTAGATAGTTATATGATGACACTGCTGTGAAATCATTACATTTACCAGTTTGACTTACAGTATATGAAATAAGTGTAAGGCTGCTCCTCATCATTTTGAAAAAAAATGTCAACCCCCAACATAAATGCATCTGTGTTTAGTTTGGTGTATTTTCCCAAGCTTATGTTAACATATTAACATAACATATAAAAGGACTGCGGCACCCAGCATTAATTACGCTGTCATTCATTCTCTTAACTAGTTGGGTTATAGGGGCAGAAACCACTAGTTCTGGGTTTGCAAACCTTGGCATTAAGTAGCATTTCTGTGTTCAGTCAGTCATCAGTGTCCCCATATTTAATCACATCTGATGAGAGATGCAGACTGAGATTTGCCTCACCACTGCATGGCTTCTGCTGTACTGTACAGAGAGGAGTGAGTCATCCCTGGCTCGGCAGGGCCTGCTTCTGCCTTGGGTCAGTGATGCCATTTAGCTGTAGTGGGCCATGTGTATGAGAGAAATGGTATAGTAGACAATGCTTCGTATGCATTTTTGTAACAGGGATGGAAAAAGAGGCTGTTGGTTCAAGATAAAAAAATAAACATTAGAAATGCTTAAACTATTCATTTTTTATATCAGCAGAACTCTAACAAATGGGTGTACTGTATAGTGACAGCTGGTGTTTAAACAATGTATAGTATGGATTTAGATGTGTTTTTTATCTAAATCTGTGAATCAAAAAAATAACATTCTGTAACTTTTTTTAATCAGATAGTAGAGGACAGAACAGAAAGGGTAACAGGAGTGAAAATTTAGTGTGAGTTGTACAGGCAGCTATTGCTCTCTGGGGACCTCTGCTGGCACTTTAAAGCAGAGCAGCACACTGTTTTCATGCATCTGAATGCCTAGAATGTAGATATAACTAGTTTTTTTATGGTCATTTTGCTGTTTGTGCACAACACACCAATGTGGGTTGTAGCTGCTACCGTCTGTGACACTGTAGTAATTTGCTCGCTGCAGGCTTTACGCAACCTTTCCTTTGGTTTAACTGGTTAAAAGTGATAAACCGGCCATTAACTGGTACTGACACAAAGGCTTCCTTAATTGTATGGACAACAGTCTCTTAAATTGGCCCTTAAAACACATCATAGTAAAAAAAAGATATTTAAATACTTAAGACTTAATCAGCAAGTTTATACTTAAATTGTCTTGGTCTCACAGTTTAGCAGCATGACAATGTGTTTTGCTGAATTATAGCACGCTTGATAGATGGGTTTATGGTATTTTGGGGGGAAGCTAAATAAGCTGTTAACACAACAATGGCACGTTCATTTATAAAGTCGTTGGCAAAAACATGTTAGTTGTGTTTGTGTCCACCTAGCAAATGTAAGGTCCAGCAGCTAGTCACTAATTTAGTTTGTCAGCTGTTTGGTGCTCTGGAGGTAGTGTACAGTGAGTTTATCTCATAGACTGTATGAAATAGGTTTATCTTATTATTTAGCAGGAGAGAGCTAACTTGTGATTAGTCTCGCATTGCCCGTCCCCCCTCCACAGCGGTGCGGAGGAGGGGGTACCTCTACAAAATAGGCTTGGGAAGGAACTTGTTTTGGTGGAATGTGTACGTTCAAAGGTTGTTTTAGTCGTGTAACAGGAATCTGAGATTGGACAGATTGTCTAGCTTTACCCTGCAGAGATCTGAGGAGCAGTTAACCATATTCCTCCTGAATCCACCGGAGTTTAAAATGGCCCCCCCCAAAAAAAATTGGAAGATAACGGACATCCTGCCGAAATGAGGGACATCCGGCGGAATTTCCAGCGGCACCTGAAAAATCCCAGAAATGAAACATGTTGATATACATTGTGATTGACAAGTCTCTACTACGGTGTTGTCCAGTGTGTTTCAGTTCATGAAAATTGATTATAATAAGCCTAAAAATGTCTTGTTCTTGTTTCATGTCATCCAAGGCTTCAGAACAGTAGTCCACAAACAAATGACAACAACACAACGGCTACGTCCACTTATTTGTAAATGTACTGTATTTATATAGCATACTATAACAACTACTCAAAGCGCTTTTTACATCATACAGGAACCATTCATCATTCACACACATTCATACACTGTGGCCAAGGCTGCCGTACAAGGTTTCACCTACTCATCAGATACATACATACACTCACACACATTTACACGCCGATGCACAGCATCGGGGGCAACTCGAGGTTCAGTGTCTTGCCCAAGGACACGATTGGCAGGCAACCGCTATACCACTGAACCACAGCCGCCCCTTTATGTGCAGATGTCTTGATCTTATTTCATGTCACTCGAGGCTTCAGAACAGTAGTCCACAAACAAATGACAACCACACGACGGTTCCGTCCACTTATTTATAGTCCATGGTTCTAATAGAAGAATTTATTTAAATATTCCAGTGAAGAAAATTATAGAAAGGTGATCCAATACATTGTCTGAAGAACCTGGAATAGAAATAATTTTAGACTTTCATTGTTGATGCACATCAAACTGTTTTCAAAATACTCCCACATCTGATGACCCCAATTTCACAGCACATTAAGCACACAAGAAAATGAGTGACTCATACTTGGGTCTGCGAGACAACAGGTGACAAAAGACCGTTATTTTCTAAGAGCTAGAGGTGTGAGAGCTAATTTACATTTCAAGTAAGTGTTACTGTACTTTCCTCGCTGGTCCACTTGCTGTGAAATTGTTTTTGAGCTGCTACAAAAGGGTTCCTCACTGTCAACAAAGTGCTACAGGAATGAATGGAAATGAAACTAAGCTGTTTTGCCAAATATGGCTTTATAACAGCCTTTGAATGAATTGGAGCTCCTACACGCACTCCATAGGATCAAGTGTATGGTATAGAATACTCTAATAGAATAAACTATCACACAAACTGGAAATGTAGAGTATGTACCAAGTGACAGCACACATCCATCAGTTGGAGGTCATGTTTCAGGGTTTTGTGTGTGTGTGTTCACGTATGTTGGCATGCCTTTTGAGTTTTAGTGCATGAGTGTGTGTGTGATTGTATTACAGGAAGCAACATCCTTCCAGTGATTGGATTGTAGCTGATTTATGTGATGTATGGACTGAGGGATTGCGGTGGCAGCTAATGCTAGTCCTCATTGTTAAGGACAGGATAAGGTCAGCCAAAGAAAGGCAGGGACTTTTGAGGATCTGCTCCTCAGTAGTGTCTCTCCACATATGTCAGATAAAATTAAGACTCTTTTTTTTTTTATTTGTGCTTTCATGTCTTGTAACTGCAGCACCACTTGGAGGAGCCACTGCTGTCTTAGCTCACTCTGTGGCTCAGCAGACTGCTGCTGCTAAACATACACACACACACAGACACACACACACACACACATTACAGGCCAAAAGTTTGGACACACCTTCTCATTCAATGCGCTTTCTTGCTTCTGTACTTAACAAAAAGTGTGAAATAACTGAAAACATGTCTTTTGGCCTGTACTGTATACAGTACATGTGTGTGTGTGTGTGTGTGTGTGTGTGTGTGTGTGTGTGTGTGTGTGTGTGTGTGTGTGTGTGTGTGTGTGTGTGTGTGTGTGTGTGTGTGTGTGTGTGTGTGTACAGTGCAGGCCAAAAGTTTGAACACACCTTCTCTTTCAATGCGTTTAATTTATTTTCATGACCATTTACATTGTAGATTATCACTGAAGGTATCAAAACTATGAATGAACACATATGGACAAGTGTGAAATAACTGAAAAAAATTCTTATATTCTAGTTTCTTCAAAGTAGCCACCCTTTGCTTTGATTACTGCTTTGCACACTCTCAGCATTCTCTTGATGAGCATTAAGAGGTAGTCCCCTGAAATGGTTTCCCAACAGTCTTGAAAGAGTTCCCAGAGATGCTTAGCACTCGTTGGCCCTTCCCTGGGGGGGTCTTCATATGAGCCAGTTTTGTTGTAGTGCTTGATGGTTTTTGCGACTGCACTTGGGGACACATTCAAAGTTTTTGCAATTTTCTGGACCGACTGACCTTCATTTCTTAAAGTAATGATGGCCACCTGTTTCTCTTTACTTAGCTGATTGGTTCTTGCCATAATATTAATTCTAGCAGTTGTTCAATAGGGCTGTCGGCTGGGTATCAACCTGTCTTCTGCACAACACAACTGATGGTCCCAACTCCAATAATAAGCCAAGAAATTCCCCTAATTAACCCTGACAAGGCACACCTGTGAAGTGAAAACCATTTCAGGTGACTACCTCATGAAGCTCATTGAGAGAACACCAAGGGTTTGCAGCGCTATCAAAAAAGCAAAGGGTTGCTACTTTGAAGAAACTAGAATATAAGACATGTTTTCAGTTATTTCACACTTTTTAGTAGTACATAATTCCACCTGTGTTCATTCATAGTTTTGATGCCTTCAGTGATAATCTACAATGTAAATAGTCATGAAAATAAAGTAAACACATTGAATGAGAAGGTGTGTCCAAACTTTTGGCCTGTACTGTATATACTGTGTGTGTGTGTGTATATATATATATATATATATATATATATATATATATTCCTACAACAAACCCAACAACAAACCCATCTTACTTAAAAGGGGTTCAGCTGTGATCTTTAAGCTGCAATCAGTGACCAAAATACAATAACTTAATCAATAGGATGATAATTTACGCTGCAATCTTTAGTTAGGTAATGGATCTCCACAAGGTATGGAAATCCACTTCAGTTAATGCCTGCCAAATGAGACTGATTGGATGGTACGCCACAAGGAGCTTTTAGTGAGCCTCAAATAATTCTAATTTCTTCTTACCCTACAAACATTTTTATGTATGCTATAGTGGCTTGTAATATATTTTAATTTGAAGATGGAGCTTTGCAACAGTATTGACTGATTTGTTTACTGATTGCTTCATTTTAGTATGTGCCATCTAAGCTTAGCTTTTAATGTATACTCTTCAAGTGGCTTTCCTCCACAATACGAGCTTGACAAATTTAGTAGAACGTGTACTTGATTAAGGGTCTATGCTAATCTGCCTACAAAGAGTGACTGTTGGCTATTTCAACAAAGCCACAGTGCCTGCTCATCTCGGCTGATTGAATGGCTACAATAAACGGCTGAGATACTTTTGAGCGATTTATTCAATAAGCAGCTGTGGGAATAGCTGAAATTTAGAGCATATTAGAGACAACCATAACCTTCTACTGCTGGGTGAGGAGAAACCATAGCTTAGCTCAATTTTTGTTCACTCGCATAACGTGATCACACAGGATAAACTCTCATCACTCTCCCAAAGATGGCATGAAGTTAATTGAAAACGCCAACAAAGGATGTATCAAAGGGACAGGGGGAGAAATAATCATTTGCAAAGGGCGGTTTTCATATCTGGATCTCTCTGGTGGGGGATCCGTAGCCCCTCACGTAAGTAATACTTGAGTTCAGACAGAAATCAACTCCCTGTGGTTGCACTGTAGGCAAACACCCTGCCACACTGTTCCATCACACACACCGAGACACACAAACAATAAGGGCTGCCCGTCTGCAATACAACAGCATGTCTATTTGTTTTAGTCCACAAACACCGGTGTTGCTGACTGGCCGGCTTTGCAATCACCACTGAGACTAGAAAATGGTCACTGCAGTGTTGCTGTATCTGAAAAAGAAGAGTGTTATGTGACTGGTTAATGAGTCTAAAAATGTACTTGTGTCAGAGAGTTCACACATACAACAATTTTTGCAGCCCAGTTCAGATCACTGTGGTGGCAAAGATTTATTAACCCGTATTAACTGAAAATTTGCACGTCAAAATACTTTTATCCTCTTAATGCAGCTTTCAGAAGAATGCATAAGAAGTTAAATAATAATGGATGGCTGAGATCAAGAGTGTGATGCTGTTTATCCATCTATTTCTCTCTTTGTATTTGCACCTTCTCTCCTGCTGATTTAGTTTTTTGCCTAATTAGCCGTGTCCTCGCAAGGCTGAAATCCACATTATTCTGGAGAATTGTCATATTTGGGCTCTTGGCCCACCCTTAAGAGACAGTGAGAGATGGAAAGCGGAAGGAAGTTAATTTCATTCATTTGCTCATTGCATTCATAGCTCCGTCAAGCTATGATAGACTTTTAGCTGATTTAGCTACCATGTATAAACTACAAAGTTGATCATGACACTGTAAATTTTGATAAATGTCTGTTAAAGGAATACGCCACTGTTTGTTTAAATAGGGCTTATTGCCGTCTCCCCTAGCTGTAGCTTAGCGTAGTGAATGGAATCCTATGTTGCCAGTTAGCGCGTTGTAAGCAAAAGTAAAAGTGAGAATATATAGCAGTCTGTCCATGGACATGCATTGCAAATCCAATCAATTTACCAAAAGACACCCCCCTCCTCTACAACACCAATGATGATGAGAGATTCATCTTGAAGGTGTAAAAACATAACCAACACCACAGATCCTTTTATCACAAGGAAACGCCAGAAAAGCAAAGGCATGGAGTGTAATTACAGGAGTGCTTGGACTGGAATGTAGATACTATCTTAATTCTTTCAAGTACTTAGTAGAAACAATAAAACCTGCGAGTTGGACAAAATGTCAACTGCACGCCACATTCAAGAAATGTTATATCACTTTGTTGATTAGAGTTTTCTCAGTCTGTGCCCAGCGCTTGACTGAAAGTATCTATTTACAGTTTTAAATCTTTAGTCTAGACAAATTCGAAATAATTGACTGGGTTTTCCTGAGAGGCACTGAAACATATCCAGCAATGCTGTGCAGACAGCTTAATCATATGGACTTGCATCATTATACACTTAATGACTGCAGATGGATGGTAAAATGTGAGGTGCCAAGAAATGTTTCAGACTGAAAATGTACACATCACTTTTGCTGTGTTGAGGGATTTTGGTGGCTGTGTAGGGACAAAGCAATGATTCCAGAGCCTGTAACTGTGGTTAAGCATGATGGTTCATAGCAGTAACACGTGGAGATAGCTCAATATGAGCATAAGTCAAGGCTGTGGTTTGCCCTGTGTTATCCTGTGCCCTGTGGGCAGATTAACCCTACTGCAGTTCAGTTACAGCAAAAGAGGAACAAATCTTCATTTTCACATTGTCTTAATGTGATTATTTGTTGCACCTCTCCGTCTGAACGTTCTCACCAGCCGGAATTAACAAACCTAGTGATCTAACTAAAGGTGTAAATACAATGTGAACAGAGAACGGGTTTTTTCCTAGTTTATAATTGGCCTTTTTGGCGGGGGGAGAGGAGATCTACACACGGCAGTAAGCATGATCACTGCATACAGTAAAGGCAATCAGTCTGTGTTGACAGAAATCTATGCATTTTCATGTTATTTCTGACAATTTGATAATAAAAATGTATATGTACAGCGGGAAGGAGAGTATCCAAAGAAACTCTGACAAAAAGGAGTGCAGCCACTGTCTATTGAAACAAGGTGTGCTATTATACGTTCATGTGCATGCTAGGTGTTGTGCATTCTGGCCTCTATGCAGAGTTATACACATGGTGCTCTTTACTACAACATCATGCAAAGCCTGTGCACCATGTAATGACCAATCTCTCTCCTCAGAGACCAATCGATGGAGACTGTCCGGTCAGCTCTGTCGGTTTTTCTGTCTTTTGGTAATTACCAGGCAGTCCTGTCACTCCACATCTATTTAGTGGAGATGGGCCCGAGCTAAGGGACCAGAGTGGAGGATAATGTGTTACCCGTTTGGTTGATCACTCATTCAAAGTATACCCAGTGTTGCTGATGAGTCCTGGTAGACAGGGATTAAGTGAAATTGGTGTTGTTTCTAAGCTCATGGACCATGTAATTGAAGTGTTTGTAATAAATGGCAAGTGACATGCAGGTGTTTCCTTGCATGGAATAGGCTGATAAAAATGAACTGTTAGCTACTGTGTGTTAGTCTGTGTTCCCTAATGTGAAACACAGACAACCATAAAGCTAGTTGCTGTATAGGGAAGATATTTTATTCAGGGACTGCATATATGCATTCACACAAAACTTGATAGAAATACACAGAGAGGACAGCGTGAGTTGTTACAGAAAAAGCAGAGCAAAATGAGGAGTACTGAATTGTCTCCTTACTTTCTTGATACTTCTTGCTGGTTGATATAAACCAGACAATGTGAGACGTGACAGGAATACTAAAACACAAGTAGACTTACTGTATATGATCAAACCACACCAGAATTTGATTGTTTACTTCTTTGAAGTTCTACAGGATTTTTCCCATTAGTCTCAGCACTTAGCACTCAATCAACGGTTGTGAAAATTCAATTCAAGTGTGTGTGTGTGTGTGGTTGTGTGTGTGTGTGTGTGAGTGTGAGAGTGACAAAGAGAGAGATGAGAGAGGCAGGTGTATGCTTGAGGTTATTAGGCCAGGTAAACAGAACACGGTTGTGTAACGTAAGTCTGGCTGATAATTCACTGACCTTTTACACTCTAATGCATTCTAATAGGCCAGTGGATCCCAGCATGGCTACTTTCTCAACCAACACAACACACACACATGCATCGTGTTCCCCCTTCACCACACACATGTAACTGTCTAGGAGATCAACGCTTTCATATTCTACCACAAAACCCCTCAGCCTGACAAGATAGTCTAGCTGTCTTGCTAGAAAACACATTCAAAAAAACTCCATACACTGCATAAAAATACATCCAAGATTTGAACAATCTGGGTTTTTTTCATTTACTTAAATAAAGTAACCTAAATAATTTTTTTTTTTAAATCTAGCAGAATGTTTGATTTACTTGTTAAAGTTTACGTAATCTGTTTGGGAATTAGTTGAGATGGGCCACCTCCTCACTTATATTTTGCTTGTAATTTTTTGCTGACCCCCTTTCTGAATAACTGTGTGACTGAAGCCTGCCTGTTTTCAGAGGTGGCACGCACCATGCAAAAGAATGACCGGTCCGGGGACGAAAGCCAGCGGCACAGTGTAAGTGAACAGCAGCTTTGTCCTTTTTATTTTTCCCTTTACATCCTTTCATCTTTTATTTTTAGAGCAACTCTACATCTTGATAGGCAAACCATTCTTATGTATTCTATTGTACTCCATTATATATGTAATTATAAGGAGTTTGTATAGGACTTGTGGATTTCCTGATTCAGATTAGGTTTCTGGTAATAATTGGTTCCATTAAAATGCAAGTTGTAACACAGTTAATTATAGAGCTACTCAATAATTTCTGGAAAGTCCCAAGTCACACCAGTTTTGACCATTAATTGTGAGATGTGATGGAAACCCCCAAACGTGACACATTTAGTGTGAGATGATTCAAATTTGGAACCGACTTGTGAACATGCCTGAACTCACTTTGCTGCTCACAACACGAGAAAGATGTTCAACTAATCATCCCTGGATTAGTGAGGTGGAATCTTTATGATGAAGATTTAATGATGATGTAATCCTTGATGTGAGTATCCAATACTGTCATTTCTAGCACTATTTTATACAATCTCCACACACATTCCTTTCATGCATGATCTCCTTCATCACCCATCCCACATAACAGCTACACTAGCATCAACATCTAACCGACTGTATCTGGGCTGTCACTTGATGTTGTCAGAGTCACCTACCACTATCCATCTGGATTCATTAGGCAGCTTCCTGGAAATCCTACAGACAACTAGAGAAGTCAGAGCTGCTGTGTTCAACTAGAGATGGAACTCGGATAGAGCAGCAGCAGACACCATGAGGCATATCCTCTCCACCCCCCCGTACATGAATAAGATATTCAGTCATACTCCTCGACTGCTGACCTTCAACTGAAGTTCAAACGTAGCGCCAGTGTGCAAGTCTTTCAAATTGTCTGACATCAGAGAGAAAATACATTGAGTATGCAGAGGCATAGCATTTGCCCTAAAAAAGACTCTTGTGGGAGGTCAAAATATAAAAGAGGAAAAAAAACAAGATTTCCATTCTTGCTGTAAGTTTGCCTCATGGCCCACCCTTCTATGTGAATCACAGTGAAAGCTAAGACAGAAAGCCAGACATTTCAACTTTCTCTTGGCCTGTATAGAAGCCATATATAAATAATATATGAAGAAATATAATTCTCCTTATTCGGTCTAAAGCCCTGGAATGTATCGTTGCCTCACACCTCCAAACCCATTTTCATGCCAATAATCAATTCAAACGGCTCCAATCTGGTTTTCGTCCCCTTCACAGCACAGAAACAACCTCCTCACCTCTGCTTATCCTCCTCAACCTATGTGCAGCTTACAATACCGTGACCCATAACATCCTGCTCACCAGACTCAAAGACCTTGGTATCGAAGGTACTGCACTCAGCTGGCTCTGTTCCTACCTTTCTAACAGATCCCACTTCATTTCTCTCCATAACCACACCTCTGCCACAACCAGAGTTACTCAAGGTGTTCCCCAAGGCTCCGTACTCGGCCCCCTTCTCTTCATCATCTACATCCTTCCCCTTGGTCAGATACTCCGCCACTTCAACCTGGACTTCCACTGTTACACCGATGACACCTAGATCTACCTCAGCATCAGATCCCCCCACAATCTTCCCCTCTCCCACATCAACTCCTGTCAGTCAGCTATTAAAACCTGGATGCAACACAACTTCCTCAAACTCAACAGCAATAAAACAGAATTCCTCCTCATAGGCTCCAAATTCACACTCAGCAAAATCAATAACCCCACTCTCACCATCGATGGCACTATTGTCTCCCCATCTCCCCAGGCCCGCAATCTTGGCGTGATCTTTGATTCCACCCTCTCCCTTGAGCTCCACATCCGCCATGTCATTAAAACCTCCTTCTTTCACCTCCGCAACATCTCAAAATCAGACCCTCTCTCACACCCCCCGCTGCTGAAAGACTCATTCACACCTTCATCTCCTCCCGGCTGGACTACTCCCTCCCCTAAGAGATCCACACCTCTGAGTCCCTCATCATCTTACAATCCCGCCTCAAAACTCAAATATCTTCACCTCTGTTTATCTGTCGCCCCACACCCCCCTCCCTTTTTATCTGTGCCTGAATCTTGTTTTGCTTTGTTTTTGTTTTCTACCATGCCATGTAAAGCGACTTTGAGTCCTTGAAAAGCGCTATATAAATTACATTTCTTAATATTATTATTATAATTATTAGTTCTATAGTTGAAATGCACTTTTCTGTAGCTTATATGTGTACACCAGTATTATGTTAAACAGGGCTGCTTTCAGAAAATATAAATTGATGCTAAATTGATGAGCTCTTTGTATCTCCTGTGGGGAAACACTAAAGCCAGAGGTCACCAATGAAAAAACATCCAAAGACATGATTGCTTGCGAGAAAGCCTGCTCAAGCTGAGGCATAAAATTAAATTAAAACAAAAAGCATGTAGTCCCACTGCCATAATATTAAAAAGACCTGCATAAATGTAAATGTTTACTAAAAAAACAACAGCAACAGGAAAACATGACCTCTAAAAGGGAATAAAACCACTACTAATGGAACAAAACACTGACTGATGAATCACATTTTGTGTCATTGAAGAGACAATGGATTTTGTAACATGTCCTGCGGGATTTTCGAATGTTTGGAAGCAGGAGTGGGCGGGATTTGTAACCAAGCAGCAGTAAGAGTTTTGGCGAGGTGAGCAATAATTTATGTCAAATGTGACTGTGATTAATGCCTTCGTCAATTAAGACCAAGTGAAGAGAGCAGGGCAAGGGGGCACAGAAGAGAGACAAGTGTTGCAGGAGCAATGGGTGGGACAGCAAGAGAGGACAGGTAATTAGAGAGAAGAGAGAAGGTGTGGGTGGTGAGATTAAGACAAGAAGTGAATGTGGAAAAACACACAGAGCAGTAGAGATGCTTTCTTATCATTCTGAGGTGCATATTGAGGTAGAGCAAGGACACAGGCTGTGCTGATGAATACGTTTCGCAAGACTCTCGGGGGCTGTCCAATCAGGCAGTACCATTGATGAATAGTCATGAGTCACCTTATCAGAATCACCATGGTTACGCAGATGTGACTGGGGCCATGTGAATGTGATGAGGGAATAGAAATGGCCCAAACGCCGCTCCGTCTCCTTCCCGCGCACATCTTGATCACCAATTAGAGCCCAGCAGGGGAGCATTTAGGCCATGTGTTGGGCCTCTCCAGCCTTGAGGATAAGGGGAGCAGGTTCTGAGTGAGGACACCTAACAGGGCGATATGGTGAAAGATGATGGTTAGGATTTAATGCATAGGAAGAGTGCAAAGAGGGAGGAAGAGGAGGAGGAGGATTCAGCTTGAATTATTTGATGACTTAAAATCACATAAATCGCCAGTAAAGCCAGTTGACACTCAGCCCATACAGTTGAAGGCTGGCAGGATGAGTAGAAGGGAAGTGGATGACAAGATATTAAATGAAAAGAGCTGGGGAATTAGATTTAACAGGATCAGAGGAGGGGGAACATTATTAGAGAAGCAGAAAAATGACGGAAGGATGAGTAAGACAAAGACAGCTGCAGGAGATCAAATAAAGAAAATGGACAAAGGATATATATAACATATAATAAATAAATAAATAAACATATATATACTGTATATTCCTTAACCTCACAGACATCTTAAAAAGAGCATTAACACTTTAAACATTAAGTACAGTTTTGTGATGATCAATTCCCAAAAGGCCTCCACTCTAGCTTTTTTTTTTAACACTTGTTGAAATCTCCTCCAGGATTTGAGAGAGCCATTTAAGACAGATACCACATATCTAAAACAATAATGCCAAGATTTTCTTTTTAAATATCTCAACTCAGGGAGAAAGGTCTCCTTGTCTTTCTTCTAAATCCACCCTCCACTATTTCTTTACCCAAAAGAACATTTTACTGCATCATACACAGCAGTGGCCATTGTTAGATAAACCTGATAAAAGCAGTTTTCTTATCATTGATTTGACAGGCCCAGTGCAAACATTGTTAATTGTTTTTGAGCAACTGCTTATCTGGCTGCTTGTTTATTTATGAGAGAATGGATTAATCTACTGCATATTTGATACACGTAATTTTACTAGCAGGCAGCTCCATACAATGGCACTCAGGGAAATTACATGTGTTTTTCTCCTCAAGCCTGCCAAAATAAAACAGGGCAAATTTCTTTTACCTGGTCCACACATACTTGTCAGGAGCTTTCTAACTGTTCTGTTATCTGTGGGGAGCCTGCACATAAAATCACCATCCACGCACATAGGTAAATAGATTGGCAGGCTCAATATTTATTTTATTTATTCTGCTACAACTTCCACCCAATCACCGCTCTCATTTCACAACCTGTTTGTGTGATGACTCTTGCACAAGTTGTTTAGCAGCATGCTCAGCGCGGATTTAGGGGCTGATGGATGATGGTTGGTGTGTAAACTCTGCTCGAGAAAGGTCGACATGGAAGATTCATGGAGTGATGAATCTGCCGTCTTGTTCATGTCACAGTTTACCCAGATTCAATTCATGGATGACATGTATTTTTCTGTCTCACTTTCCTATTACGAAACAATCCAGACCCTCACGCTTTATCTTCAGAGCAATTTATTGCATGTAGATACAAAACATTGCAAGTAGGCTCCACTTTATGTCTCTATATTACAGTACAGTGACCCTGACCCTTTGCACAGATGGGGAAAATACAGAAAATGTGTAATGGGGTTTTCATACTTTAGTCTATTAGCCACCTATGAGTGTTAGCATTTGTTTTTGCAAAAGTAGATTTGAGGCACTTCCAGGGTATTGCATCTAATTTTGTCATGCACATACCAGTGCTTTGCAGATCCACGTCTGAAGCTGCGGAAGACTCTGGGTCATGTCCTGGCCAGACATTTGTTCTCCCGCCTCAAAGGCTAAAGGGGGGCTCTTTGAAACAAAGGGATTCATCTTCCACACCTCCAATAAGACACTTAAAGGTGCTCTAATATGTCTTTTCCACCAAGGCAGTTCTGGTGCTGGTTCGGAGTCAGTGCCAGATATCGAACCGGTTCTTTGCTTTTCCACACAAATAAACCTGGCTCTGGGCCAAGAAAACGGGTTCCAACTCAGCACCAACTCAGCGCTGGTCTAGAGATAAGAACCGGTTACGTCAGGTGCTGGGAGCGGGTCCCGGTAGGCTTTTTGTCGGGAAAATTGTGACCGCCCCGGTCAAACCGGGATGTCTGTTCACCCTAACGGTGTTTTGCTTGACGCTACTGATGTTGCCTTCGCAAGCTAGCAAAAGATAATAATAAACGTTAAATTATGCGAGATAATTCCCTTTCTTCTTGGACGTGTCCTCGGCCCATAGCGGTCACAAATAGCTGTCGAGGCCTGTCTTTGAATTCCAGTGGGAATTTGTAAAGCCAGGAGCAAAAGTATCGGCATGTAGTCCTCCATTATTGTTGACTGTCATGACGCGTTGCTATGACAACGGAGGTACTTGCAGTGACGTTGTAACGTAGCCCTGTTCTGGCTCTCAGGCTGTGGAAAATCGAGCTGGTTCTTAGATAATTGACGAGTAGAACCAGCACCGAACTGGCTATAGCACCAGCCCAGAACCAGCACCTGGTTAGCCTTGGTGGAAAAGACATATAAGTGATCTTGGGGGATGTTACTTTTCAAACAAAATGAGACTAGCTTGCCTCCTCATCCCGTCCCCTCCCCCTCCCTTCTGTGCCCACCCAACCCCCACCCCCAAATCCTTGTTATTGGTTATTGGCTGGAACGCTGGAACACTGTTTGTGTATGCTTTGTGGTGTAGGTGGGAGCAGTTTGTTTTTGTTGCTGTTTGTAGACCCTGGGCTGTCTACAGAAACCACATTTTTTTGCAGTGTGTTCTGGGGACAGGCAGCTCGCAGTGAGGAGATGTCTGCTGTATTTGACAACAAATGTTGTAGCCTAAAACACGCGTGACATTGCTTGGAACACCTTTAAGTGCACCATTGTTACATCTTCATCACTTGTCCTGCTAGTTCCCTCACAGTAAATATTTTCCCGTGTCTTATTTTTGTCACTTTAATAATTGGAAACAAGATATGTGTCATCATCATAGTATCCCTGTGTTTGTTTTGCCTTTACAAACTACCATATCATGCTGGACAAATTGGATACTTTTTGCAACCTCATTAGAAGCTGGCCATTGTATAGCCCAAGGGGTGAATCAAATACAAATGGAAATGTAAGATGTGCATTACTTTAAATTGAAAAGGGGGGGGGGATCTCATGGCCTGATGTATGCCATAATTGTTTAAGAATAGAAATCTAATTTACATATACATTTATCAGCATACACCAAGAAGAGGTATAGAGGTGTTTGATATCCCACACAATGTAATGCAAATAACACAAAGAATGTTTGTTTGAATTCAGCATTACTGCCACATGTGGTGCATGCACACTCTGTATTTCACACAGTAAATGTGTGATGAAACTGAGGTTTTCTGATGATTGATGGAGAATCCAGACCTTCAGAAAACCATTATAGGCCGAACACATTTACTGCCACTTTCAGTGGAAAAACCTCTCTGTTGTCTATAATGTGCAATAAAAAATTACAGCAAAATCACCCTAGTACTGTAAATACACCAAATATTTTGTTACGTTAGGCGTAAAAAATAAACTTGTAAACTTGTCTTCAATGCAGAACATATTAACCTGCATATGTCTGCATATTTATTCATAATGTGGATCCAAGGCAAAAAGAGGAGTGAGATAGTACACAGAACAAATTCCCAAGATTACTTCATCCCCTGACCCTGATAATCTGATGTGTGAAGCTGTGAGCACTGTGTACTGATGAACTGAGTTAATTGGTATAACCCCACAGGATACTTACTATGTTTACAGCTAAGTAAACCATTAGCTCAAACAGTAAAAAAAACACACCCTGGTTGTAAATACCAGTAACTCACTGTGAAGCGATAGATAAACCTGTGTTTATCTATAGATAAACTAAGACGGCATGTGCAGAGCAAACCCGTGACTGGTGAAGACATTCAGATTGCAGAGTAACATGAGCCATGGATATCAAACTTTCCTAAATAAATCAAGTTGCATAAACTGCATACATGTTTTCTTTAGAGCCAATGCTGTTCAGGCGGAGTAGGGAAGATTGGAGATTAAACCTCCTTCTAGCTCCTGGTTTCATATGTAGTATAGGTTTTCAGAAAGCTGAGAGCTGCCTTGGTACCGGCAGATAAATGGAAGGACTAAATTGTTTTTTAACTAGGTGATTTACTGCATCTCCTCCAATAGCAAGCTTTCCATTTCCTCTCTCTCTCTCTCTTTCTCTCTCTCTCTCTCCCTTTGCTTTAGCTGTGTTAACTTCTATTCCAGTCACTTCTCACATTACTTCCAGGCTTTACCCAGAGTCCTTTAAAGATTAATTCTCTGATAAAAATCAGATTCATAAGCGATGAATGATGCCATTGACGATGAAGGATCGCACATAATATGCTAAAATGCGATAAAGACATGCATGCTAGGTAACTAGGACTACAGTTGAAAATTAGCCGACTGGCTAACATTGGTGCATTTACAGAAATGTTGATAAATGTGCATTATCCTACTCAAATAAATAAATCTACTACGTCTACTACATACTGGGTATACTAGTAGTAAGTGCTGATGGTGCATTCCTGTATTTTAATCTAACCCTTAAAACTTTTCATGATCGTGTCCGTTTTGTTAAGTATCTTATAGCAAAACCGCTCTGCTGAGTTTGATTCTGAAGTGTTGACCTATGACCTGATCCAACTTGTTACTTGTTACTAAGATCAATACACATGTTATCAACATGGCTCCTGATTTAGTCATGCAACATACAATGAAACTGAAATGGTGATGCAAGGTAGAGTGCTGTGCAAAGTCAGTCTCACAGTCCAAACAGAGCCAATGGACTAGCTGGAAAAATCTGGAGCATCAGAAGCTCACCTGGAAGGATCTTTGAGAGACGGACATTAAGTTTCACCATCAGAGCCACTTACGATGTTCTCCCTACACCCATGAACCTAAGCCAGGCAAAACCAGGTCCTGCAACAACCTGTGATTACATTGGAAGGATGAAGAGCTACCACAAAGCCCTCTCTCCATCTATCCCCGTATTGTCAACACCACCGCCTTTGTAAGAATAGGGCAACTTCCAGTGAAGCCAGCTGCAAGATTGGAACCGACCCTGCTGGACACTGACCTCAACAAAGAAAGAAAGGGAGGGAATACCTCTCGGCTCGCCCCAGGTAATGCTTTGACACTTTCAGTGGAAGATTTAAAAAAAAAATGCATCAAGGAAGGGAGCTCTTCTAGTCATCGACACATCCACTGCATACTGATGATTTCACGCCATTATTGTCAGTCATTTCTAGGGCAATTATAAAACAAAAAGAGCCGACATGACTGTGGTCTTGTCCAGATGCTGTTTTCACTGTGAGCACTTGGAAAAATTGAAAGGCCAAGAAACGACCATCTTGGTGCCATGTTAATCTCTCTTAAGGTCAACAGAAAAAGGTGCTAATGAAAAATTCTGTTTCTGAAAAGGGGAGGGCTTCCTGTTTGCTGAGGAAATAGTCTAATTGATATGACTAGTTCATAAATCATGCATGAGGGAGAGAGTAACTTTCAAAGCTCTACTAGCGATGCTGCGTGACAATAGAGACAGATGGTATGCAGACGTTAGAAAGGTACAACAGTGAAAAGGAGCCTAGATTGTTTGGTTTAATCACAAAGTCAGAGGACAAGACAAGAAGATGACTGAATTAAGATGAAAGGAATGTAATAAGATAAGAAAAGATGTGGCCGACTCCCAGTTACATGAATAAATAAGTGCATGTGATAAAAATACATAAATAGAACCAATATTGAACCACCTGTGTATCTAAGAAGTCTCACATCAAGCACGCTTCAGATGAGTTGGTGAATCATTTTCTGGCAAATACATTTTAATTCACATACATTTTTAACTATTTAAATTATAAAATAAATGTGTGTGCTTTTCCCAAGTCTTGTGTATCTATTTTATAATAGGTGCAGAGATTTAATTCGATAATACATATTGATATGCTGTCATGATCAAATCTTTATCAGGCTGTTTAACCATACTTTCTACCTCTCTGTGTTCACAGTAACTCTTTTCTATCACATTTTTGTAAACTAAGGGTTCAAGTCAGAACAGGACTTATTTTGCATTGAATCATTTCCTCTCTCAGTCACCAAACTCCCATTTAATGCCCATTGAAACCACATTTTTCTTGAATGAAGTCCTTCTTAACCATGACATAAAAGGAGGGAATCACTATATGTTTCAAGGCTGATTTATAGACCTGAAAGTAATCTTCATTTTACTACTTTGTATGAACGTTTGGATAGTTTGCTGCGCTAAATTTACTTTGCTAAACCTCTCCCCAATTGTCCAATCAACATAGCAACCGTAACTAGGCACAGCCAAAGTGTCATGGTTTGGATTTCTCAATGTGCATGGCGCTCTTGTGAGAGAAATACTTGGTATCTAAATTGTTAGAATGGTCATGCCTTTTTTATCACCTTTCCAGAACCAGAAATACAAGAGAATAATTATGGTGTTTATCAAGCAAGCTGCAAACTTTAGCATGCCATGATAGCTGGCTTCCTACCTAGTAACCAATCGTTACTTCCACAGCCAGTGAGCTACATTACCATACATACATTACCTAACCAAATTGCAGTATTTTATGGGGTTATGTTAGAAAAGAAGTAGTCTATATCAACCGCGTTTCATTTACTGGATAGTTCCGGTTCCGCTGGATGTCCTTCATTTTCGGCCAGATGTCCGTCACCTTCCGCATTCTTTGTGTTGGCATTCTAAATTCCGGTTGATTCAGGAAACATACACTTAGCTAGAATGGACAATTACATTGTATTTATCTAATTTTTGAGTAAAATTTTCATCATAAAAAAACAAAACTAGGTCCTTTCCGAGGCTATTTTGCAGAGGCACTGTACCTGCGTCCAGCTCTTAGCGCCACCCAAGATGATTGTGATTGGTTTAAAGAAATGGCAATAAACGAGAGCACATTTTTCTCCTATCCAAAAAAGTTGTGTGGACCAGCCAGACCTTCCTCCGCAGTGAATAGACTTGACTGGAACAGAGCCTGTCTCGGGTGCTACAATATCAGGCTAACACTAGCAGCTCCCTGGTCCTT
>CM057243.1:538751-549003 GCA_029931835.1 Etheostoma nigrum
ACATACTACTCTCTACTGATGTCTCTACATACTACTCTCTACTGTTGTCTCTACATACTACTCTCTACTGTTGTCTCTCTACATACTACTCTCTATTGTTGTCTCTCTACATACTACTCTCTACTGATGTCTCTCTACATACTACTCTCTACTGTTGTCTCTCTACATACTACTCTCTACTGTTGTCTCTCTACATACTACTCTCTACATACTACTGTCTACTGATGTCTCTACATACTACTGTCTACTGCTGTCTCTACATACTACTGTCTACTGCTGTCTCTCTACTGTTGTCTCCCTACTGCTGTCTCTCTACATACTACTCTCTACATACTACTCTCTACATACTACTCTCTACATACTACTCTCTACTGATGTCTCTACATACTACTCTCTACTGTTGTCTCTACATACTACTCTCTACTGATGTCTCTACATACTACTCTCTACTGCTGTCTCTCTACATACTACTCTCTACTGTAGTCTCTACATACTACTCTCTATTGTTGTCTCTACATACTACTCTCTACTGCTGTCTCTCTACATACTACTCTCTACTGTTGTCTCTCTACATACTACTCTCTACTGCTGTCTCTCTACATACTACTCTCTACTGTTGTCTCTCTACATACTACTCTCTACTGTTGTCTCTCTACATACTACTCTCTACATACTACTCTCTACTGTTGTCTCTACATACTACTGTCTACTGCTGTCTCTACATACTACTGTCTACTGATGTCTCTACATACTACTGTCTACTGCTGTCTCTACATACTACTGTCTACTGCTGTCTCTACATACTACTGTCTACTGCTGTCTCTACATACTACTGTCTACTGCTGTCTCTACATACTACTGTCTACTGCTGTCTCTACATACTACTGTCTACTGATGTCTCTACATACTACTGTCTACTGCTGTCTCTCTACTGTTGTCTCCCTACTGCTGTCTCTCTACATACTACTCTCTACTGCTGTCTCTCTACATACTACTCTCTACTGTTGTTTCTCTACATACTACTCTCTACTGATATCTCTCTACATACTACTCTCTACTGATGTCTCTCTACTGTTGTTTCTCTACATACTACTCTCTACTGATATCTCTCTACATACTACTCTCTACTGTTGTCTCTCTACATACTACTCTCTACTGATATCTCTCTACATACTACTCTCTACTGTTGTCTCTCTACATACTACTCTCTACTGTTGTCTCTCTACATACTACTCTCTACTGTTGTCTCTCTACATACTACTCTCTACTGTTGTCTCTCTACATACTACTCTCTACTGATGTCTCTCTACATACTACTCTCTACTGTTGTCTCTCTACATACTACTCTCTACTGTTGTCTCTCTACATACTACTCTCTACTGTTGTCTCTCTACATACTACTCTCTACATACTACTCTCTACTGTTGTCTCTCTACATCTACTACTGTCTCTACATACTACTCTCTACTGTTGTCTCTCTACATACTACTCTCTACTGTTGTCTCTCTACATACTACTCTCTACTGCTGTCTCTCTACATACTACTCTCTACTGCTGTCTCTCTACATACTACTCTCTACTGTTGTCTCTCTACATACTACTCTCTACTGTTGTCTCTCTACATACTATTCTCTACTGTTGTCTCTCTACATACTACTCTCTACTGATGTCTCTCTACATACTACTCTCTACTGATGTCTCTCTACATACTACTCTCTACTGCTGTCTCTACATACTACTCTCTACTGTTGTCTCTCTACATACTACTCTCTACTGTTGTCTCTCTACATACTATTCTCTACTGTTGTCTCTCTACATACTACTCTCTACTGATGTCTCTCTACATACTACTCTCTACTGATGTCTCTCTACATACTACTCTCTACTGCTGTCTCTACATACTACTCTCTACATACTACTCTCTACTGTTGTCTCTCTACATACTACTCTCTACTGTTGTCTCTCTACATACTACTCTCTACTGTTGTCTCTCTACATACTACTCTCTACTGTTGTCTCTACTGTTGTCTCTCTACATACTACTCTCTACTGTTGTCTCTCTACATACTACTCTCTACTGTTGTCTCTCTACATACTACTCTCTACTGTTGTCTCTCTACATACTACTCTCTACTGTTGTCTCTCTACATACTACTCTCTACTGTTGTCTCTACTGTTGTCTCTCTACATACTACTCTCTACTGTTGTCTCTCTACATACTACTCTCTACTGTTGTCTCTCTACATACTACTCTCTACTGTTGTCTCTCTACATACTACTCTCTACTGTTGTCTCTCTACTGCTGTCTCTCTACATACCTACTCTCTACTGTTGTCTCTCTATTGCTACGTCTCTACTGTTGTCTCTCTGCATGCTCTCTCTACTGTTGTCTCTCTACATGTCTCTCTACTGTTGTCTCTCTACATACTACTCTCTACAGTTGTCTCTCTACATGCTTGCTCTCTACTGTTGTCTCTACTGCTTGCTACTCTCTACTGTTGTCTCCCTACTGGTGTCTCTCTACTGCTGTCTCTCTACATACTACTCTCTACTGTTGTCTCTCTACATGCTACTCTCTACTGTTGTCTCTACTACTGCTCTCTACTGCTGTCTCTCTACTGTTGCTCTCTACTGTTGTCTCTCTACATGTCTAGTCTCTACTGTTGTCTCTCTACTGTTGTCTCTACTGTTGTCTCTCTACATGCTACTCTCTACTGTTGTCTGTACTGCTGCTCTCTACTGTTGTCTCTCTATTGTTGTCTCTACTGTTGTCTCTACGTGTTGTCTCTCTACTGTTGCTCTCTATCTGTACTGCTCTCTACTGTTGTCTCTCTACATGCTACTCTCTACTGTTGTCTCTCTACATGCTACTCTCTACTGTTGTCTCTCTACATGCTGTCTCTACTGTTGTCTCTACTGTTCATCACTGTCTCTCTACTGTTGTCTCTACATGCTGCTCTCTACTGTTGTCTCTGCTGCTACTGCTCTCTACTGTTGTCTCTCACATGCTTGCTCTCTACTGTTGTCTCTCTACATGTCTACTCTCTACTGTTGTCTCTCTACTGTTGTCTCTCTACTGTTGTCTCTACTGTTGCTCTCTACTGTTGTCTCTCTACTGTTGTCTCTACTGTTGTCTCTACTGTTGTCTCTCTACATACTACTCTCTACTGTTGTCCTCTACTACTACTCTCTACTGTTGTCTCTCTACTGCTGTCTCTCTACTGTTGTCTCTCTACATGCTCTCTCTACTGTTGTCTCTCTACTGCTGTCTCTACTGCTGTCTCTCTATTATCTACTCTCTACTGTTGTCTCTCTACATACTGCTCTCTACTGCTGTCTCTCTACTGTTGCTCTCTACTGTTGTCTCTACATGCTACTCTCTACTGTTGTCTCTCTACTGCTATCTCTACTGTTGTCTCTCTACTGCTGCTCTCTACTGTTGTCTCTACTACTCTCTCTACTGTTGTCTCTCTACATACTGCTCTCTACTGTTGTCTCTACATGCTGTCTCTCTACTGTTGTCTCTCACATGCTGCTCTCTACTGCTGTCTCTCTACTGCTGCTCTCTACTGTTGTCTCTACATGCTGCTCTCTACTGTTGTCTCTCTACATGCTGCTCTCTACTGTTGTCTCTACATGCTGCTCTCTACTGTTGTCTCTCTACATACTGCTCTCTACTGTTGTCTCTCTACATGCTGCTCTCTACTGTTGTCTCTCTACATGCTGCTCTCTACTGTTGTCTCTCTACTGTTGCTCTCTACTGTTGCTCTCTACTGCTGTCTCTGCTACTGTTGTCTCTCTACTGTTGTCTCTACTGTTGTCTCTCTACTGTTGTCTCTACTGTTGTCTCTACTGTTGTCTCTCTACATGCTGCTCTCTACTGTTGTCTCTCTACTGTTGTCTCTCTACTGTTGTCTCTCTACATGTTGTCTCTCTACTGTTGTCTCTACATGCTCTCTCTACTGTTGTCTCTCTACATGCTGCTCTCTACTGTTGTCTCTCTACTGCTGTCTCTACTGTTGTCTCTCTACATGCTGCTCTCTACTGTTGTCTCTCTACATACTACTCTCTACTGTTGTCTCTCTACATGCTGCTCTCTACTGTTGTCTCTCTACTGCTACTCTCTACTGTTGTCTCTCTACATGCTGCTCTCTACTGTTGTCTCTCTACATGCTATCTCTCTACTGTTGTCTCTCTACATACTACTCTCTACTGTTGTCTCTCTACATGCTACTCTCTACTGTTGTCTCTCTACTGCTGCTCTCTACTGTTGTCTCTCACTGCTGTCTCTACTGTTGTCTCTACTACTGCTTGTCTCTCTACTGTTGTCTCTACTGTTGTCTCTCTACTGTTGTCTCTACATGCTGTCTCTCTACTGTTGTCTCTCTACATGCTGCTCTCTTACTGTTGTCTCTCTACTGTTGTCTCTACTGTTGTCTTCTACATGTTGCTCTCTACTGTTGTCTCTCTACTGTTGCTCTCTACTGTTGTCTCTACTGCTGCTCTCTACTGTTGTCTCTCTACTGTTGCTCTCTACTGTTGTCTCTACATGCTGCTCTCTACTGTTGTCTCTCTACATGCTACTCTCTACTGTTGTCTCTACATGCTGCTCTCTACTGTTGTCTCACTGTTATTCCTACTGTTGTCTCTACTGTTGTCTCTCTACTGTTGTCTCTCTACTGTTGCTCTCTACTGTTGTCTCTCTACATACTACTCTCTACTGTTGTCTCTCTACATACTACTCTCTACTGTTGTCTCTCTACATACTGCTCTCTACTGTTGTCTCTCTACATACTACTCTCTACTGTTGTCTCTCTACTGCTGCTCTCTACTGTTGTCTCTCTACATACTACTCTCTACTGTTGTCTCTCTACATACTACTCTCTACTGTTGTCTCTCTACATACTGCTCTCTACTGTTGTCTCTACTGTTGTCTCTACATACTACTCTCTACTGTTGTCTCTCTACATGCTGCTCTCTACTGTTGTCTCTACTGTTGCTCTCTACTGTTGTCTCCCTACTGTTGTCTCTACTGTTGTCTCTCTACATGTTGCTCTCTACTGTTGTCTCTCTACTGTTGTCTCTACTGTTGTCTCTCTACTGTTGTCTCTACTGTTGTCTCTACTGTTGTCTCTCTACTGTTGTCTCTCTACTGTTGTCTCTACTGTTGTCTCTCTACTGTTGTCTTCTACTGTTGCTCTCTACTGTTGTCTCTCTACTGTTGCTCTCTACTGTTGTCTCTCTACTGTTGTCTCTCTACTGTTGTCTCTCACTGTTGTCTCTCTACTGTTGTCTCCCTACTGTTGTCTCTACTGTTGTCTCTACTGTTGTCTCTCTACTGTTGTCTCTCTACTGTTGTCTCTACTGTTGTCTCTCTACTGTTGTCTCTCTACTGTTGCTCTCTACTGTTGTCTCTCTACTGTTGTCTCTCTACTGTTGTCTCTCTACATACTGCTCTCTACTGTTGTCTCTCTACTGTTGTCTCTCTACTGTTGTCTCTACTGTTGTTCTCTACTGTTGTCTCTACTGTTGTCTCTCTACTGTTGTCTCTACTGTTGTCTCTCTACTGTTGTCTCTACTGTTGTCTCTACTGTTGTCTCTCTACTGTTGCTCTCTACTGTTGTCTCTCACTGTTGTCTCTACTGTTGTCTCTCTACTGTTGTCTCTCTACTGTTGTCTCTACTGTTGTCTCTACTGTTGTCTCTCTACTGTTGTCTCTCTACTGTTGTCTCTCTACTGTTGTCTCCCTACTGTTGTCTCTCTACTGTTGTCTCCCTACTGTTGTCTCTCTACTGTTGTCTCTACTGTTGTCTCCCTACTGTTGTCTCTCTACTGTTGTCTCTCTACTGTTGTCTCTCTACTGTTGTCTCTACTGTTGTCTCCCTACTGTTGTCTCTCTACTGTTGTCTCTACTGTTGTCTCCCTACTGTTGTCTCTCTACTGTTGTCTCTCTACTGTTGTCTCTACTGTTGTCTCTACTGTTGTCTCTCTACTGTTGTCTCTACTGTTGTCTCCCTACTGTTGTCTCTCTACTGTTGTCTCTCTACTGTTGTCTCTACTGTTGTCCCTACTGTTGTCTCCCTACTGTTGTCTCTCTACTGTTGTCTCTACTGTTGTCTCTACTGTTGTCTCTACTGTTGTCTCTCTACTGTTGTCTCTACTGTTGTCTCTACTGTTGTCTCCCTACTGTTGTCTCTCTACTGTTGTCTCTCTACTGTTGTCTCTACTGTTGTCTCTCTACTGTTGTCTCTCCCCTGTTGTCTCCCTTCTGTTGTCTCACTACTGTTGTCTCCCTACTGTTGTCTCTACTGTTGTCTCCCTACTGTTGTCTCTACTGTTGTCTCTACTGTTGTAGGGTCCATGTGGGGATGTGCTTGGTCTATAAGCGCTGTGGTGTGTGGCTTAGGTCTCTATACAAATACACACAAAGAATATAAGGACAGGAAGTGGAGTGACCACGATAAAGAGCCCACTTTACGTCCTCAATGGACGGGGCAGGGACGGAGGATGTGGGGGGGGGGGGGCATTGCTTATTTTTCTGAGGTCAGCGTTGCAGAAAACCACTCAAGCTCCCTGATGGAAGACAGGAAGCTCCTCCGACCTGCTTTCTGTCTGTCCACCTACCAACCCATGCTCTCTACTGCTGTCTCTACATACTACTCTCTACTGCTGTCTCTACATACTACTCTCTACTGCTGTCTCTCTACATACTACTCTCTACTGCTGTCTCTCTACATACTACTCTCTACTGCTGTCTCTACATGCTACTCTCTACTGCTGTCTCTCTACATACTACTCTCTACTGCTGTCTTTCTACATACTACTCTCTACTGTTGTCTCTCTACATACTACTCTCTACTGTTGTCTCCCTACATACTACTCTCTACTGTTGTCTCTACATACTACTCTCTACTGTTGTCTCTCTACATACTACTCTCTACTGTTGTCTCCCTACATACTACTCTCTACTGCTGTCTCTACATACTACTCTCTACTGTTGTCTCTCTACATACTACTCTCTACTGATGTCTCTCTACATACTACTCTCTACTGTTGTCTCTCTACATACTACTCTCTACTGTTGTCTCCCTACATACTACTCTCTACTGTTGTCTCTCTACATACTACTCTCTACTGTTGTCTCTACATACTACTCTCTACTGTTGTCTCTCTACATACTACTCTCTACTGTTGTCTCTCTACATACTACTCTCTACTGTTGTCTCTCTACATACTACTCTCTACTGTTGTCTCTACATACTACTCTCTACTGTTGTCTCTCTACATACTACTCTCTACTGTTGTCTCTCTACATACTACTCTCTACATACTACTCTCTACTGCTGTCTCTCTACATACTACTCTCTACTGTTGTCTCTACATACTACTCTCTACTGTTGTCTCTCTACATACTACTCTCTACTGTTGTCTCTCTACATACTACTTGCTACTGTTGTCTCTCTACATACTACTCTCTACTGTTGTCTCTCTACATACTACTCTCTACTGTTGTCTCTCTACATACTACTCTCTACTGTTGTCTTTCTACATACTACTCTCTACTGTTGTCTCTCTACATACTACTCTCTACTGTTGTCTCTCTACATACTACTCTCTACTGTTGTCTCTACATACTACTCTCTACTGTTGTCTCTCTACATACTACTCTCTACTGTTGTCTCTACATACTACTCTCTACTGTTGTCTCTCTACATACTACTCTTACTGTTGTCTCCCTACATACTACTCTCTACTGTTGTCTCTCTACATACTACTCTCTACTGTTGTCTCTCTACATACTACTCTCTACTGTTGTCTCTCTACATACTACTCTCTACTGTTGTCTCTCTACGTACTACTCTCTACTGTTGTCTCTCTACATACTACTCTCTACTGTTGTCTCTACATACTAGTCTCTACTGTTGTCTCTACATACTACTCTCTACGGTTGTCTCTCTACATACTACTCTCTACATACTACTCTCTACTGTTGTCTCTCTACATACTACTCTCTACTGTTGTCTCTCTACATACTATTCTCTACATACTACTCTCTACTGTTGTCTCTACATACTACTCTCTACATACTACTCTCTACTGTTGTCTCTACATACTACTCTCTACATACTACTCTCTACTGTTGTCTCTACATACTACTCTCTACATACTACTCTCTACTGCTGTCTCTCTACATACTACTCTCTACATACTACTCTCTACTGTTGTCTCTACATACTACTCTCTACATACTACTCTCTACTGTTGTCTCTACATACTACTCTCTACATACTACTCTCTACTGTTGTCTCTACATACTACTCTCTACATACTACTCTCTACTGCTGTCTCTCTACATACTACTCTCTACTGCTGTCTCTCTACATACTACTCTCTACTGTTGTCTCTCTACATACTACTCTCTACTGCTGTCTCTCTACATACTACTCTCTACTGTTGTCTCTCTACATACTACTCTCTACTGCTGTCTCTCTACATACTACTCTCTACTGTTGTCTCTCTACATACTACTCTCTACTGCTGTCTCTCTACATACTACTCTCTACTGTTGTCTCTCTACATACTACTCTCTACTGCTGTCTCTCTACATACTACTCTCTACATACTACTCTCTACTGCTGTCTCTCTACATACTACTCTCTACTGCTGTCTCTCTACATACTACTCTCTACTGCTGTCTTATAATATTGATCCCTGGGGTAATACAGATAACTAATACCCTAGCATTTCTAACCCATGTATAATCATGTGAGTTATTAATGTGCACCGTCCCCTTCTTAAAGAAAGGGAATAGAGTTGGCTCATGACCAAATACATGCAGCTCTAATACGATTGGTGGAAGAGAAGTTAATCTGGAACTATCCCTCCTTCTCTTGTTCATAATAATAATAATAATAATAATAATAATAATAATAATTGTTGCCTGAACTGTTATTCCCAAGTGATACCAAGACTCTGATGTCCAGACCCTCCTCCACAGCTCTGCCGGGGAAGGAGACCTGAGGACCAGGTAACCATAGTCCTCAGATTGGACAGATAGTCTAGCTAGCTGTCTGGATTTACCCTGCAGAGACCTGAGGACCAGGTAACCATAGTCCTCAGATTGGACAGATAGTCTAGCTAGCTGTCTGGATTTACCCTGCAGAGATCTGAGGACCAGGTAACCATAGTCCTCAGATTGGACAGATAGTCTAGCTAGCTGTCTGGATTTACCCTGCAGAGATCTGAGGACCAGGTAACCATAGTCCTCAGATTGGACAGATAGTCTAGCTAGCTGTCTGGATTTACCCTGCAGAGATCTGAGGACCAGGTAACCATAGTCCTCAGAAATCCACCAGAGGTTAGAACGCCATCACAGAGACACAGGACGGGGACGGAGGTTAGACTTGGACACACAAAGTCTGAATGGGGTTTCCTTGCTTCATTGTTTGTTCAATGTCACCTTTCTTTTATTGTTAAATCTCTTCTCTTCCGCATTTTTAATGCATGTCTCAGACCAGTTACCAACATCTGGTCTTCATGCATGTCTCAGACCAGGTACCAACATCGGGTCTTCATGCATGTCTCAGACCAGGTACCAACATCGGGTCTTCATGCATGTCTCAGACCAGGTACCAACATCCGGTCTTCATGCATCTCTCAGACCAGTTACCAATATCTGGTCTTCATGTATGTCTCAGACCAGTTACCAACATCTGGTCTTCATGCATGTCTCAGACCAGTTACCAACATCTGGTCTTCATGCATGTTTCAGACCAGGTACCACGATCTGGTCTCTGGTCTTCATGCATCTCTCAGACCAGGTACCAACATCTGGTCTTCATGCATGTCTCAGACCAGGTCCCACCATCTGGTCTTTGTGCATGTCTCAGACCAGGTCCCACCATCTGGTCTTCATGCATGTCTCAGACCAGGTCCCACCATCTGGTCTCTGGTCTTCATGCATCTCCCAGACCAGGTATCGACATCTGGTCTTCGTGCATGTCTCAGACCAGGTCCCACCATCTGGTCTCTGGTCTTCATGCATCTCTCAGACCAGGTACCAACATCTGGTCTTCGTGCATGTCTCAGACCAGGTCCCACCATCTGGTCTTCATGCATGTCTCAGACCAGGTCCCACCATCTGGTCTTCATGCATGTCTCAGACCAGGTCCCACCATCTGGTCTCTGGTCTACATGCATCTTTCAGACCAGGTACCAACATCTGGTCTTTGTGCATGCACTCAGACCAGGT